>CM075856.1:97762434-97769934 GCA_037975125.1 Latrodectus hesperus | reverse complement strand
TATAAAAGATGTTAAGTGTCTTGTGTTCCTGATTTATATGAGCAGATATGGCAAAACATGAGAATGGGAATTATATATGTTTCACCATGAATGAAGTTAACTATGAACACATTTAACTTGGAATTGAAGACAAAATGGATTCCACAAAAAATTTCACAGAAATTGTGTTGTTGTTGTTACTTATGACACTTGGACAAGCCAAGCTCGCTATGCCGCTTGGCAGTGCGAATTAAGTCAAACGGGTGCGTCTTTCGTTTGGAACAGAGCACCACGAAGGTGAAAGTACGTCTTTTGCTCTAATTAAGGTGCCTCGTAATTTTGAACCAAGGTCAGGTGACGAGGCCACACCTGAGCTGGCACCCTCCTCTCCACATCCACGCCACACCAGAGGAAGGACTTTGGACGTCACAGATTAACGTAGACACGTCCCCACTCACGGAGTTCCAGCAACCCAGTGAAGGAGAGTACACCGTGGTCACCCTCCCAACCACTGCCTGCGGCAAATGATGTTTCACTTTGCTGAGCTTACGGGAAGCGGCATGAAGCTACTGAGCCACTGGAGCTCGCACAGAAATTGTAGCTATTAAAAACTTATGTACCATATTTTATGCTACTTATGTTTCATTCTGTGGTCAAGCGAGTACAAAGTTATATAATTAAATTCAATATCAGTATTAAAATGAGCAATATCTAATTTCTTTTAGCAATGCCAACTATATCAATAAATGACTTGTCATCAGTAAATAATTGAGTTATACAAATTTAATATCAATGATTCCACTAATGTTAATTACATAAACTATGCAAAAGTTTTTAAAATTGCATCATTAATGTTAATAAAAATATTTTTAATACATATTTTTATAATTATATCAAAATATTTTGAAGGGCAACATTTATTAGTAAATGCTCTCATATGTTTTATATTGATGACTTTACAAATAAAAATATTTTAATGTTATAATGTATGAGTGCTATAAATTTAAATTAAGTATATAAAACTTAAAACAGTTAATTTTATAAATTATAAATACAAATTGGCATTTAAGACAAATTCAAATACACAAAAAAAAAAATTGCTTTACTTGAAATAATCATAATAGTGCCTTTACTGAGAAAAAAGTTAAATATAACATGCATTTTAAAGTTACAAAAATTATATTTTAATTTATTTGGTTGGTATCATAACTTTTATGTAATATGTACTTATCTTGTCATTAAATGCTGCCAAGAAAGTCGCTCAAGAAGTTTATACTCAAAATATTTACTTTGGCACAGTTAATTTCACAAAAATATTTATCATCGATAACAAAGAATGAAAGAGGATGTAATAAATGGAGAAGTAAAATTTAAAGAAACTGAATTTGAAAATTTCTGCATTAATCATAAGCATATTTTCATTAATCCAAATATTGATCCGCACACACTAACTGTTAAAGTGTTACAGAACAAAATGAACAACGAAAAAACTGTAACCATGCTTATCTTATGTAAAGTATACATAATGATAGAATTCAATCATTTGAATACCCATATTTTATGATTTTATATTAGAAACCAATGAATAATTATGTTAGTCATTATTTTATTTGTCAACAATCATTTTTTGAATTCATGGGTAAATAGATTGGGACATACAATTTACTATAGTTTTTGAACCATAATTGGTTAGTCTTGAATAAAAATTATAGCTTACCTAAAACCATCTACTTCCTTTTTTTGTGATTTATCTAACTTAGTAACAAACGTTAATTTTCCACCATCATACTGAAAGAGTACAGGACAACAATCATGACCCTGAAATAAAAATTTCCATATTTAAAAAGATATACACCACATTACATATTTGGCATATTATGCAAACATAAACAAGTAAAGCTAAATTATCTTTCTTTAGGGATTATTTGGAAAAAATTAAGTTTTTCAAAGAGAATTTCTTCTATATAGTTTTACTTTTTTCTCATTATAAGTTATAATAATTTCTTAAAATAAATAATCATTTTTGTAGTTTACTACACATATATATTACTATAATTCTTTTATACTCATTTATTACTATGATCTTCTCTTGTTTATGATTTCAAAATTTTCCATTATCTCTCTTAATAAAATACATATGAAATTTATAGTCTTTCACATGTAAACAACTTTTTCAGCTAAGAAGGATGCCTTACAGTTTCTGAATTAATGAATAGAATTAAAATTTAATTTTCAGGTATTATTTATAAATATTTTAAGATCAACCACTATAAGATGAATACTTACAGCACAAACTATAGTAGAATTGGAAATCCAGGCACATGTAAGGTAGGGAAGGAACTGAGTTTTCACTGTAATCAACCTAAGCAGAAAATAAATAACAAATTTGGCTTAAATTTACAATTAATACTTGCATTATTTTATTTAATAACATTTTCAAGAAAAGTAAAAAAAGTAGCATATAATAATGATTTTTTTGATATATATATATATATATATAAAAACAATTTAGAAATATTTCAAATTAAAAATGACGAAAATTAATGAAGTCAGCAGTTACTCATAATAATTTAAAATTTACAATTGGTTTGAAGTCCAATCTACTTATAATTTTGGAGTAACATTTACAAGTGCACATAAAATCATTGCTAAACAACAGAATTAGGATGAATGTTTTAGAGGTTTTTAATTTTTCTCTTTAGCAACAAATCAATATACAACTGTCTACGTGAAATCCCCTAGGAAATAAATGCATCAGCAATCTTTGGACATCAAGTTATCCTCCATATGGGAAAGGAGTATTTGTGGAACAAACATTTTAATCAATGCAATTGTTTACTTCTTTCAATAATTTTTTTTAATTAAATGGGATTTCCTTTTTAATGATAGATTTTTCTCTAAAAACATAATTAATAGGTCAAATAAAAAAAATGTATTGATAAACTAATCATTTAAAGATTCATGAAAAATCTTTGTTTTTATACAATTATAAGCAAATTAAAATTTATAAGATACATTAATAATTAAGATTGTCCAAATATTTGTTTTAAATTCTATGTAAGTCAAACTATTAAACAACATAAGAAATTCCTATTCATTCCTAGCATATTTTATATCTGTAAAATATTTTACACTTGTAAATAATTGTTAAATATTTTTAAGTAATAAAATTGTTAATAATAATGAGAACACTTTATTTTCTTAACAAAAATTTTCTGGTTTAGTTTGTCACTCTATAATCTGTTTTGGAAAAATGGACTCTAAACCACTTCAAAAATCCCAGACCAAAGAGAGATTAACGCCATAAAATGTTGAGATGAAGACCAGAATGTATGCAATTGAGTTGTGAATTTAAGTGAGCAAGAAAACGATTTGTCATTTTTTAGATGATACAAATTACATATGATGCATATGTGAGCATAAAACTACCTTCTGTATTTTCAGACAAGTGATATAAGATTCTACCATTAAGAAGTTTTCTAGATTTCGGTTTTGTTTGTGAATCTGAAAGGAGGTTTAACAATGACCACATACATCACTACACATCATTACATCACGCTTGTTATACGAGAACAAATTAAGCACAAACGTTTCTGAAGTATGCCAAAAAATATGCATGGTATTCGGAGACTAACGCAATAACTAAATGTATTGCACAAAACTCGCCAATTCTGTTTCTTGAATGAATTGCTCAAAGATGCAATATGACTGAGTGCACCAAGTCTTAAAGGCTGATGGTTTGAAAAGTGCTATCAAACAAGACATTTCTAAAATCTATCAGGAACTTTAAATTCCACATATCTGTTGAAAAAATTCATGCTGATTTAAACTAAGAAAGGTGTGGAAACAGCAAATAGCTTTGTCACGAAATTACTGAATGCAATATACTTCAAAGACAATAATTGGTTCAAATATACTTCACCAGAAAAATGGATCCAATATACCAGCCACAAGTTTCACATCATTGACTGTCATGAACAAATACAATTCCTGGGACTGCAACGACTCCATTCCATTACCAGAAGTTGGTGCAGTGTGTATGGTGGACACAGGCTGGCATTACCCATCACAAGTTCCTTCTATGTGATTAGACCATTCATGCTTCTGTCAACAGGCAATGACTGGATTGTATGAAAGAGTTCTTGCATTGATAAGCAGCCAGCATTGGAGAACCGGCAAAAAGCTCAGTTCTTGTAAAACAATGTAAGACCACAGATTGCAAATAACTCAGGATGTGATTACTGACCTAGAATGGGATCTTCTTTCTCATCTTTTCTATTTCTCATGTTATTTTTTAAATGTTATAATTGAAACAAATGTCATAAAACTATTCAAAATGTTTTAAAAGATTAACTGAAGGAGCAATTACAGTAAATTTTAAAAATAGTAAACACTACAATCACTTTTTAAAATTATTTTGATTACAGTAGAAGTTTTGCATTTTAAATAATTCTACAATAGAACTAAAATGTGATTTATGAATACTAAAATAATAGAGGTAATGATATGTTTTATAATAGATATAATAAATAAAAGTATTTTTGAGCTTCAATTAAAATTATGTCTGATTTGTAGCTAATGTTCGCCTTTTGTACAAGGCATAAGCACACAATCTATAGCTTAATGTCCACATCCACACACACACAGGAATCAATGTAGGTTGAGCTGAAGAAAAACATTCAATATTTATTTATCAATTCAATAAAAAAATTGTAAAAAGCTTCATTGAAATCTACACTTTCCCTATATCATTGACATTACATGGTTAATTAATATTATTATTCCGATCTATCACTTTTCAATGAACTTTGAAAAACTAAACATTTTCACCAGCTTCTTTAATATATTTATTTACTTAGAAAAACCAGCAAAAATTAATAATAAAGTGGTCGAATAATTTTAAAACAATTAAAATCTGAGCAACATGAAAAGTTGAAAATCAACTCATGAAATTTCAAACTGCATTGTATAATGCACCATTCCAAGTAACAAATTCACTATTTATGAGAATGTATTGAGTTAATAGATGAATTAGTAAGAAATGTTTCATTTATTTATAGTTGTATGGTCACTCTGTGCATACTGGCTCATTAATCCACAAGTTATGTTTGTGTGAAATAATTCTAAATAATAATCTAACCCACAAATTCTCAAAAGTATGTCCAGCCTGATAAATATTCAGCACTATTTGCAATGGTTATATTGTATTTTATTTTTAAAATATTTCTTCAAAGGAAATAATTATTAACTACAATTGTATTTTTCAAAATATAAAATTCAGTTTAATAAATTACAAAATGTAAAACAAATTTTATATCAGATTTGAGGTTTTTTTATTTGCTAGAAGAATAGTAGTAATATCTTTACAATTACTCATATTTATAAATAAAAATCTAATACATTCTTTATAAACATTAATAATAAACTCAATAGTTATGTTTTAGTTTAATCATTTAAGTCGATTGTTCCTTTTTGCATCCAAGGACTAATTCAACCAAGATCTACATTTTAAAGTGTATTCTTTAGAATGAAATGACACTTTAAATGAGCACATCAACTTTGAGTTAGAAGCAGAACCCTACACTGTTAAATCAAAGGCTGGAGCAAAGAAAAAAAAATTTACTCTTTAACTGATATTAGATGAGTCTTACATTTCAATGTAATATGAATTGTAGAACTTAAACTATATAACAAAGAATACTCAATTTAACTTACGCCATATTTTTTTCTGCATCACATACTGAAACTATACTGTCATGACTCACCCAAGCCAATTTTGATCCATCAGAAGAGAAACTAACACAATGCACCCATCCACCTAAAATATAAATAAAACAGCAATTAAATTGTTAAAACCAATGCCAACACGTAACACATTTTAAAATTGACCCAAAAATAATAAACATATTGCACAATAACACCATGTCATTTTCTCGTAAATTTCATTTTAATGATAAGATGTAAATTTAAAAATAGCATGCCCATAAGCCCATAATCATGTACAATAACCCCAATTTGTTTTCACATTTTATAAATGAATAGCAATTGAGCCTGTATAATGATAAATTCACCAAGGAAATTTAATGGATTAGTTATAATACATATTTATTATAGTTATTATACAGATCAGCAGCTGTCAAATTGGTGGTCCTTGAGAAAATTATACTATACCCTCAAAAATGTGGAATATACTCACTCATCATTTTAAATTATGTTTTAAAAAGCATTGAAACTTAATTCAAATCATAACTATATACATGAAAAGTTATAAAAACATTACATCATAGAATAACACCACAGTAAATAAGTTGTACCGTTGAAGCTGTATTGTTTTAGCTACATGTTTTGATTTATCTCATTTCACACTCTTCACTAATCACTCTCCAGTATGTCGCAAATGTATATCAGATGTAGCATTTAAAGGTGGGCTTAGTTATCAAGTTTAATCTAAAATTTATTCAATATTTTAGTTGTGTTATTAAGGAAGTTTATTCTATATTTTCTTTGGTTAACTGGTTTTTTTTAAGACAGGTATGATCTTAAATCTTAACCATGTGCATATTTTCTTTTAAATTCAAATAAATTAAACCCATAATAAGTGAAAAAAAGAAAAATAATATTTTGTATTTCTTTAGTAATTCAAAAAGTGTTAAGAATGATAATAACAGTATTTTACCTAACCAGAAATTGATCAATAAATCAAACTCCCCAGTCTTCATCAGGCACCAAGAGGAATGGTAGGTGGAGAGAAGAAAAAAACAAAGTATCACAAAAAATATAATTCCTACAACTTAAAATTAAAATTTAGATTTATTGCTGAACCTGATAGTGAGTGGGATCGACTACCTCTCTAAGTTGTATGTTCTGAAAGCTTATCTAATGATGCATTAAAACCTTCCAAACCTGAAAGAGACTTAAATTCATAACATCTAGATTTAGCAAATATATTCTAGAATATTTAAAAAGAATGCATGAAAATATGCAAAAGCAAGTTTCTGTTTTAAAAATGACCAAGGAAAATAAATCATTAACAAAGACAAATCAGATAGCTAAGCAAAAGCCATTTACAATTAGAAAAGAATTAATTAAGCCTTGCATTTTAAAAGCATGAGAACAGATTTTACAGATTGTTCTTGGAAATGCAGATTGTTGAGAAGTTGAAAGAAATCTTATGTTTGCTAATACTATCAAGTGCTAAATCAAAGACATGGCCAAAGACATTGAAAATCAGATAATAAAAATGGTGAAAAATTCATTATTTTTTTCAATACAAACAGATGAATCTACAGATATTACAAGGAAAGCACCCCTCCTTCATTTTGTTAGGTTTGAGTATGGAAGAGTGTTATATGAAGAACTTCTCTGTTCACTTAATTTGCTTGGTAGAATAACAAGCTCTGAGATATTTGAAGTTCTTAATAGTTGTTACAGAACATGAAATTGACTGGGAAAAATGTATTGGGACATGCACAGACAGTACTGCAAATATCTGGACATCTTTCAGAAATTGTTGCAAAGAGG
>CM075856.1:97574934-97757434 GCA_037975125.1 Latrodectus hesperus | reverse complement strand
TAATAAATATACTTTATAAAATTATAATGAAAATATTTTTTTATTCAAATTAGATTAAAAAAAATTAACATTTATTTTAAAATAACTGAAAGAGTCTACTTGGGTAATATGAGTAATTTCATGCAAATAACTCAAAATTATTAACATGGATTTAAATATTACATTTAATTATGGATACTTTGAGTTTTTTAAATTTGTTTTGTGGTTTTATTTTACTAATTTATACTTACAATTGCAATAAAAGGATTTGTTTTGATAAGAAAGCTGAAATACTTAGAGAAATAAATACAATCATTATTTAGATAAAGCTGGAATTTGAAAGAACTCCTTTTTTAAATATCACTATTTAATAAGAAATCAACATAATCATAATTAAAATCATTTTTTTCTTTTAGTCATTATTAGTAATGAGAATATTTGCTTCTCTATATATGGTGTTTTTGTGATAAAGCTTCAATTTAAAAGATATTTTTTAATTATCATTCAATAAAAATCTACATTACAATTAATATTATGTTTTTTGTTTATTATAAACATTGAGTAATAATATTTGATTCTTATATATATATATATATATATATATATATATATATATATATATATATATATATATATATATATATATATATAGACAATCTTATAACTCCAAAAACTAAACACTTTTAAATTATATTTCTAAGATGAAGAATCAAATGAGTTTGATTAAAAATATTAATTCCTTTCTTATTTCACTTAATATAAAAAACAATATCAGGATAATTAAATATAATTATACAGAATAAATTAATTAATTACTACCATTAGTATCAACTAATGATTACTAATTAAAATTATAACTTAATAAAATCTAGAATGAGTTTGTACAAATTGCTAAGCATTTTGAATAAATATATAAAAGTCTACTTTGTAAACACAAGAAATAATTCACATGAAGTTTTAACAAGTTAAAACAGTCTTGTATAAGTATGCTTAAATTATAAGTCGATATTTGAATTATACTAAATAATAACTGTCATCTCTCACCACATTAAAAGTTTTTAATATCTGAAATAATAAATTAAGTCTAGAAATAAATTTAAAACTAAAAAACTTATAAAAATGGTTACTACTTATACTGATCCATATAAAATTAAAGAAAATTATTATAACTTTTAAATTTAAAGATTTACTTTAGCAATATTTGTAATAAGTTGATACAACTTGAATATTCAAATTATGATTTAAAAAAATTAATTCAATAAGTAAAAAAATAATAATAATAATAAATAATAACATAATTTTCTTGCTTATTTTTATAAAAATATTTCTTTAATTAAAACTGAAAATTTAACTAAAATCAGATATTATTAACTATACATATCAATAAAAGGTAAGAAAAATCATTTTTATCTTACATGAATCATGTGATACAACAGCGAGACAAAATTATTTTTTTACAATAAATAACAAATTAAGCTTCGTGCAAAGAAGAAAAATATAATACCAATTTTTTTTATTAAAAATTAAAGTTTCACTCTTTATTAAAACACACAATAATTTACTAAAATACAAATATTCACATAAACACAAGGTGGAAAATACATAATATATTTATGTCATTACAATAAAAAGCAATATTAATTACTCATAAGCAGTAATAATTGAAGCTAATTATGTTAAAAAAATAGTGAAAATACACTGAAAATTTATAATAAAATTATATGATGTAAAAAGGAAACATTCAAAGTAGAAGAAAGATTGTAAAGAAATACATGAGATAATAAATATTGTGCAAAAGTATTAAATGTTAATAATTGCTATGCATACCTTGTAACAGTAGATTTTATGGGCTTCTTTATATGTTTACTCAACCACCAATCATTTTCCTCTTCAAAATAACAAACAGATATTAAGCGTGCACCACAGCCTACAGCAAACTTTGTTTCTAAAAGAAAAAGAAATATACATTACAATTGTTGAGACATTTCATTCTTCATGAAAAAAATCTAGAACAATTTGATAAAATTAGTTTAACTACACTGCAATAGTTTAATTATAAATTTATTTTAGTCACACTTCACAGGCAAAATTCCCAAACTGCAAATGATTTGGCTTGTATTATAATCATCTATTACAAACCAGAATTATTCCAGAGAAACTTGGAATACCAAATGGACTCCAAATTATTGTAAGCAGCAATACTTAAAAATCAAACCTTTCAATTATTGAACTGAAATTCCAAACACTAACTTTTAGCTGCCAGCTTGGTTACATTTCTCAATGGATCAAATCATTTATTAAATAGAACACATATTTCACAATTTATTTATAATCCAGTTGCAGCACAATGAGTAGCTTTTTTAAACCTTTAAGTGCGGAACCACCCAAAGCTAAAAGTTGAATAATTTAGCTTCGGGCGGTTCCGTATCTAAAGGGTTAAAACATAAACTCTTTATAATAGAAACAATACTTGAGGGTCTGAAAATACAACACAGACAACTTTGACATTTCACAAATACTTGTATTTAAATGTTTTTCTGTCATGAATCAATAATTAGTAATTTTGATAAAAAGTCTATAATAAATTTTTGATGCATCAATTTACTTTAGAAATGTAATTATACTTAAATATGTTTAATTTTAATAAGCTGATTTAAAAGGTTTTGTTTAGTTATACTAAAAACCAAACAAAAAGGAATTCAAATGAACTTAATGCAAAATATATACTTACATATGATGTATATGAAGTTAATACAAATTTTTCATAAAGTTTTTAATTCTATTTTTAAAATGTAGATGAATATTATGTTTACTTATATCAAAGTAGTTTAATTATAGTATAAATAAATTTCAGGAGTTAAATTCTTTATATGTGAACAAGTATATAAATCTGATTCAAATTGAATTTTATAGTTTTCACAAATTATCATTAAAAGAAGAAATTTTATTATCAATGTATGTATTCATAAAAATGATTTAGTTTGGTTTGTTCCTTTGTGGACAGTTATTTTAACACATAAGCAACTTTCAAAATTAAAAAAAATTTAGAATTGAAGCATCAACATAAATTATAAATATGATGCATAAACCAGTTTATTAATGTTCTGCTTAACATTTTACTTATCAACATTAGTTTTCTTAATGCTTATTAAAATTGAATTATCAAATATTAACAGCATTAAGTCAAAATATGAAAATATCTTTTAACAATAAATTTATTAAACTTAGAAAAAGGCGCATGCACGTTTGTTAGTTTTATTAACATACATAGTTTTATCCTACAATATATAATTCTTAAAACCATATAAAAATATCATATAGCAATTTTATGAAATAAAATATGCAGACTGTAAATTTCATTACTTTGCAGCAGTAAATTAGGGGAAACTCAAATGGGACTTGCTGATCTACATAGATTGTCATGCAATACAGAAATTAACATATGAGATAGAAACTATACCAACAAATAGTTGAACTGAAAGTCACAGTTAACTTTTCATCCACCAGTACAGCTTCTTATTTGTTAGCACCAATGTCTTTGTAGTATTTTAAACCAAAGAGCATTATAGTAGAAATTTGTAAGGCAAAATACAATTTAAAATTACAATAACCAAAATGCTAATTTCATTTTTACACTTAATGTAAATTAAAAAAATATATATAAACTATTTTTTTATTTACATGAAATGTAAAAATCATACAGAGCATTAAAATTTCTTACAGCAAAATTTTAGTGACCAGTAAGAAAATTAATTGCTGAGTTGTCAGCAGTTCTGGAAATTATAATGAATTTCTTCTATAAATACTATAACTATAAATTTTGCACAAATATTTTTAGAAAATGATAAAATCATATTTTTTGCATTTAAGAGATGTAAGAATAATATGAATCAAGTTTAAGTTATTTGTACATAAATTAGAGATGGGCAATCCTTTTGCAAAATGGTTCTTTAAAGCCAATTCCCTTTACCTATGGAGCAAGTGAATGATTATTAAAAAAGTGATGACAGCTCCATTAAATCCTAATTTTTCCAATTTTTAAGACTAAAACAGCTTGCAAACAATGATACTGTTCCATGGTTGCTCATCAATCAGCAATTTAATTCAACAGTTTATTTTCAACAGTTTAACTCTATTTTCAGTTCATTTTGATTTTTGACTCCATTGTTCTCTTAATTCTTTCCCAGTTGTTGCTTAATCACTAGCTTGCCTCTCTAGATTTTCTATTTCTTTGGACTTATTCTTTCATTCCTAGTACAAGCAATTTTCATCAAGTAATCATCAGTTATGATGCACAACAGCAGCCAGAGAATTATTAATTTTATATTAGTTGCAGATCATAAATTTGGTTTTGCACTGTATGATCTGCAAAACCAGAATACAAAGATAACAGTTGCATCTTTCAAAAATTTTTAATAACAATTTCTCATTATTAGCTATGAAAGTAACAATTTGTAGCTTTTCAATTACAATATAAAAGTCTAATTTTATATTGGAAATGAAAAAATTCTAAAGTATTTAAAGTAATGTTTTGCATGAAAATACACATTTTTTTTTATCAATTTTATAATTGAAGTATTAGATTTTTAAAATAAATTTCAAAGCAGATTTAATACTATTTCATTTTATGTTCTATAAAAAAGATGCATAAATGTTTTTTGTTTTGACTAAAAAGACTAAATTTGACAAATTAGTACCTTTCGCACAAAAGCTAATTTATTTGGAACCTACAAGATTAATATGAATACTGAATTACAAAAAGCATTCAGATCTGAGATGGAAATTAAACTCCATCTAAGAAATAAATACAAACACAATAAATTTGACCAAAAAATAAAATGATTTAAATTAATGAGAGAATGACATTTTCTAAATGAAAGCTTACCATTAGGAGACCATCTTACACAAGTTGCAGCTCTATTTATTCTCAACAAAACCAGAGTGGGCTTCCATTTTTCATTCACTTTTGACCATACATATGCATTACGATCCTGTAGATATAAGTCACATTTGAGTTTAAAAAAATCCATGTGTTTATTAATTTTACTCTATTTTTTTCTATAATTTTATATTAAAAAATTAAAACATATTTTTTCAAAGAACTTTTGATACTTTTGTGTCAATGCTATGAAGTTTAGATCCTGCTACATTTTCAACATTTGGTGTAAAATTATTTACAATTTTCATATTCATGATAAAATATTAAGCAAAATTAATTTTGCAAAACATTTTACAATCCTTCTAATCCTGATAACAGGAAAGATCTGAGTTTTCAAAATTAGTTTAATTTAAAAATAGACAGTCATAAAAAATATTAATTATAATTCAGTCCAACAAACTAGCAGAGGGTAATTTAACTCCTTAACTGGCTATTTCGAGTTAACTCTGGCGAAAAATGCTGTGCGCTTACCGATTATCTCAAGCCCCTTGATAGGAGCAACTGGCTTCACTTGAATGCTTTAAGTTCAACCCCCAGAATTGACAAATTGCCAGGAAATCGTGGCGTGGGGACTTATTTACCATTGGTTACAGTTGATTTAACTAATGCAAGCCAAAATTGTAAGTGTTGAGAGATGTTTTCATGCACAATTTTCAGAGTCCTTTGTTTAAAAGAAGCAACAGTATTCTAGCTATATTTTGTTATTCTATATTTATTCGCATTTAGATTTTCACAGTTATAGCAACATATTTATAAATTAGCAACAAGTAAAATACTTACTTTCAGTTTTTTTGATAAAATTAATTTTTAAGTTATTAACATTTCTGAGTTCATATGTGACTTCGTGGGAACGTTAAAATATAAGGAATCTATTTATATAGCATAATTCAATAAAAAATATGAAATTTTATAAAGTTAAAATTTTTCTTTAAAATTAAAATAAATAAAAATTAATAAAATAAGTAATAAATTGGATGCTATTTTTTAAACTTTATAAATGAATTTAGTAAAAAAAGCTTATTTTATTTTTTGTTGAACCTTAAAAAATAACTTTGTATAATTAATTTAATTCTATCAAACATTATTTTAAAATGAATGGTAAAACTTTAAATAAAATTTTAACATTCAACTGTTACTAATATATTTAAATTTTAACTTCATTATGAAATTATTTTCATTGAAAAATAATATTTAGGAAAGTATTTCACAAGATATATATTCATCAGAAAATGGAATCAATGCTTAGGTATTAGCATGATGCATACATTTACTGAAGATATTTACAAATATTTTGAATGAAAATATTTGCAAATTAATGTTATATTTATACTTTTAAGGTTTATTATTTATTATATTTATTTACAAGAACTAACTAAAAATATGAAAATAAATCGAGAGATTTGAAACAATTGAAACATAAATCTTAACATGATGAAATTAACTTTAATTTCATATTGTAATATCTTGTAAATAGCTTTTGTGTGGAAACAAATATTCAAATTTAAAAACTATGGTTTTAAAACAATATTAATTTTCTAAAATGTACAGAATTTCCACTACTTAGTTACCACTTGTTCCACTATTTGTTTACAAAATGCATATCTGTTTCAGAGACATTATAAAATGATTTAAACTAAACTAATGATCAAATTTAATTATGTAAAAATATTTGAATTTAGTAATCACAAACATTATTCTGTACAAGAAAAACAACAAAGAACAAGTTAAATTATTTATTTTCGCAACTTTGAGGTTCAAAATTTAATGTAAAATTTTTATGTAAAATTTAGGATATTTTAAACTAATATTCTGTAAATATAGTTTAAAATCATTGAAAAAAGTTCATATTTCTTCCAAATTCTGAAAAATATGAAATTTCATTTATTATGTAAAATATTTTTCTTTACTAATTTAATGATTACATTTTAAATATTATGTTTTGGTTAGCAAATACTTCAATATCTAACAGCATTACTAAAGGTTTACATTTTTTAAACAGAATATTACAAACAAATACTATGGTATGACTATTTTAATCCTTTTGTGTATTTTAGAAATAAATTTCAACGAGTTAATTCTGATATTAAGCTAAATAATTCAAGGTTGATTAAGATATTTCTAATACAGGAAATAAATTTTATCATTGCAGAAAAATAATAAATTAAGATACTTGTTTGTAATAAATTAACATCAATGCAGTCAAAACTAGATAAAGTATTAATTTCTCGTCTTTACTTGACATACTGTATTTATAACAAATTTTAGAGAAAACTCTAGCTGAATAAACACAACAATTTTATGAATTTAGATGATTAAAAGTAAAGCATGAATCACTACAAGCACCCATGTCTAAGATGGCCATGATATTTAATGTATAAATTGAAGCAAAATTTTTCCTTGTTTTTTAGTGAGATATTTTCTCATAGATATCGTTCCTCAAGTTGTTAAATAAAAATCCTAAATAATACAAAGAAGACATTTTTTTGATTAGTTTTGACTTATGTTTCATTAAAAACTTAAAATCACAGAAGTGTTCATTTCAAATATCAGTGAAATAATTTAAGTTTTTAATGATATAAACCTAATTTACACTTCAACTATTTATGCAATTCTAGATCATGGGAAAAATAATAACAAAAACTTACAGCTGAGCAGGTAACAATACGATTAGTGTTAGGAGCCCAATCTATACTGGTTACTCTTAAGTCATGCTGAGCTAAAACATTTTTGCAAGACCAACGATCACCCTCACGCTCATAAATATGAACCTCATTGTTATTAGGACATAGAGCTATTTCTATAAAAAAAAGAAAATTTTAATTTTATAAATAAATTTATGAGACAAAACATAAATACTTATTATTTTTATCTCTCCTTTAAAATTTATTTCTTAACAATCTGAAAGTCATTTTATACTATACAATGACAAAATATACAGACAGACATACAGACAAAATATTATTTAAAATATATTTATACACAGAAATATAATTTTTTCTAAATATAGCTTGTACTTATAGTATCTAATTCGTTCACATTTTAGTCAAAATATATGTTAAATGATAAAACTAAATATTATAAATTTAAACCTAGCATATCTATTTTGGAACCACTTAAAACTAGAGCATTTTTAAAAAGCTCAAATTAAAACATTAAAGTAATTATAATAGTATAAATTGATTTTATTTTTATCTCTATGATCTTTTGGTACTTATAAGTTAATTCAACAGACACACAATTTAACATAATAAAACTTATTAAATACAATGAAAACTAGAAACAAATACTGGAAACTTAAAATATTTCATTCATTGTATGATATCCACTATTTTTCAGAAATAAGCAATATTAGAAGATCGCAATAATGCTTAAATAACAAATAAAAAATGCCATTATTTTTTAAATAGAAATAAGTGTTAACATCATAATACTGAAAAACATTTGTTTTTCATTATTACATTGTTCACACAGTATACTACAATACACACAAATAACTATATACACGGTAATAAAATTTAATTCTGCACATTCCACAATTAAAATATTTAAAAAATGATTTAATAAACATTAACACAATTTAATTAAGAAATTACAGCTAAAAAGTGACAAATAATTAAAAAGTAAAAAAATGTTTGTGATTTATATGTTGCAATCCTAATGAAAAATAATTAAATTATTTTGATCACAATTTAATATAAGTAGCAGTGTATAAGACAAAAAAAATCCTAAAACTATTAAACTTATCTTGATTTTTGCTGCAATTAATTTAATGTCTCAGTAAAAAACTGACAAAATACTTTTTCTATTTTATTATATATTACTACAAATAAACAATGTTGTGGGGCTATGGTAGCCTGGTAGCATGGGCATGGTAGAGGTAAGGGCAAAATTCGATTCCCATTGCTGCCAAAGACCCACCAAGTACATGCAATATATGTGCTCATTAAATCTGTGGCATTGAAAGCCCTGTGGTTGGTAGTTGAGTGATTACCATAGGTGTAATGGTTTGGAGAAAATTTCCTTCCCCCTTCAGATCAAAGTCAAAATTGAGAGAGTGGATCCTCTGGTGGTGCCATCCATTGAGAATGTTTAGAGCAAAGATGTACTTTCACCTTTGTGATGCTCTGATTAAACAAAAAATGTGCCCTTCTAACTTCACATAGCTGTCAGCTAGCAAGCTTGGCTTGCCCAAATGTCAAAAATAACAAAAATGTTGTAATAATCATTAATGTCCTTCAAATTATTGAAATATTAAATTTGAAGGTTGATGGCAATCAAATATTTATAGAAAAATTTCACATCATTATTCATACTGATAACTTTGAAAACAGAATATTCTTCCATTTTAAGCTATATGATGAATAAAGGCAAGATAAAAATAATTGTACTGAAAACTTCTGTTATGACTAAGATAAAATTAATTGCAATATATATGAACTAGAGATAACTTGAAATAATCAGAGAAGTGGTTAATACAAAAATACGAACAGAAATAAAGCAATATAATTAGAATATGAAACTTTGCAAATGTTTTTTTACAAATCATTTTAAATTTTCACAATTTTTGCAAACCTGCAAAATGCTTGGCTCTAAAATAGAATACACTGGAAATGAAACTTATTTCAGCAAGTCAAAAATTTTGAAATAAAAATTATTAGATACTTTTTTTTTATAAATATGCATTTCTTACTTGTTCTGTCATTGTTCCAAGCATGACATGTAATAGGTTCTACTCCAAAATTATGGATTTCAGTCATTAGGCCTGATGTATTATTTCTGAAAAAAGTGAAGAATAAAAATTCATGAAAAAATTTAAACGAACTCAATTTTGCACCAAAAAATTTATGAAAAGATTTTTAATCATTATATTATCTGTTTCCTCTCCTGTTAAATTTGTAAATGACAATAAGCAACTTTTATACAATTTCTAAATGGGATTGTAAAATTTTTTACAAAAAATAGAATACTATTTCATTATCATTATTAACAAAACACAAAATGGTGTGCATTGTTACTCTTAACAATATAATTTTTTTGGTAAAATCCTAGGATTCATAACAAGTTTGGTGCAATTTTCAAAAATGTTGCCAATGGTGATATTAGATTTTCAATTGTAAAATGTCTAAAATGCAATAACCCACCAAATCAACTACAGGTTGTAGTAAAATCGTGGTTTTCACATCCCAGAGCTCGATTGACTATCAAAATCCCAATTGCGCTCTTTCTTCAACTTTGAATACTGTAATCTCATGCTATTTTAGATTTCAAATGTTAAATATTTTATTATATTTACTTAGTAAAGGATAGAAAATTAACTACACATATTTTATAAAACTTAAATTTTACAAAACAAATATAAATCTATGAAAGTCAATATTATTTTTCGTAATCAGACACAATAAATAATTAAAATTTTCTTTTAATCAATCAAAAGAATAAAAGCACTTTAAAAAATACAGTTTATAACAAAACCAAGTAGGTATTAACTGTATAATAAATCAAAAACGTAAATAACAAACATTTTTATGAAAACTCAGGTTTCTAATTAACCAGTTAAAACATTTATTTGAAAAAAAATTCTCTATTATCTGCTGCAGCTTAAATCTAGCATCCCCACTGACAATCTGAATTTTTTATTAGAGCAAATATTAACTTATAGACGGAGGATATTAGATTCTATGTTAGTGCATCACATGGATGTTTATTTAAATGTTAAGTTGAAATTCTATTTTATGACACTGGTCCTCCTAGAATTACATTTATGGACCTGACATAAAAAATATGCATGCTTCAAATTTATGGGCTTGATGAACTATTAAAATAATTTTTAGAAGATGACATAAAGTCTCGCTACATTGATTTTTAATTATTACTTCTGTAAGCAGCCTGGATTGCCAAGCCTACCATTAAAAAATTAAGTTACTACTATAATACATGCTTTAAGGGCTGTGATAGCCCAGTAGTTAGGACATTGGCCTTCCCCCTGGAAGAGCGGTGTTCGGTTCTCAATGCCGCCAAAGACTCACCAAGTATATGTGATATACATGCTCGTTAAATCTGTAGAACCGAAAGTTCTGTGGTCGGTCGTTAAGCAGTTATTATGCGTGTAATTTTTTAAAATTTTTTATTGGTAAAATCCTAGCATACGTAACACATTTGGCATGGTTGTCTAAAATCAGGGAATTGTACAATGGGTGAAGTGCGGCAAATGGACATAACAGTTCAAGATGCGTTTGTGATGCGATTCTCGTTTTATGATGTAAGGTGATCATATGATATATGCGAAATTCATTTTGTGTTCAACCCTTAATGCATTTAACGAGTAATTTTATTTGTTCACAATTTAAAAACTTGCTACATTAATGTTCCTGTTATAGGACTTCAATTTTTTTTAAAGTTATATTATTTCAAATTTTTTAAAGATATATTGTTTATATTTTTTAAAATGATTTAAATTTTCGAAATGTATAGTGTTTGGAATTTTTTTAAAGTTATATTATTTCTAATTTTTATTTGGTTGGTCCATTAAAAGATCTGTGCAAGGTACTAATCATGTGCCTGGTCAGTTTGATTCATACATCACAGAGTATGTATGGCAAAGAAATAATAGAAAACATTGTAGAAGATATCTTTGAAACAATGAAAACTGTTTATTCTCTGACCGGTTGTAACGATTGCCAAACCACTGTATTGGGTGAGTTACTTTGTTTTTCATTAAAATTGCTGTTGCATGAAATATTTTATGTATATATTCAGAGAGGTAATGTTGATTAATTAAAAATTGTAGTTTTCATGAAAATGTATGCTTACATAAGGAAATACATATTTGAATAAGCTTTATTGCGTGTTGTTAGATTGTGCCAAACTGAAATTTTGTTAAGTTTAAGTCTGCTCACTTAGTTAAAATTCGAGTTTTAATAAATAATGCAGTTTGTTAGTGTTAGAAATTTTGCATTATTGCCTTGTTGTCACTGTAGTAGACAGCACTACACTGAAGTTTTTTTAAGATGGACATCACTGTCCAGTTAATCAAAATTTGAGTTTTAATAAAAAATACAATTTGTTCACATTAGAGATTTAGCTCCATTAACTGGTTGTCACTGTAGTAAGTAGCACTCCACTGAACATTTTTAAGGTGGGCACTACTGCCCCGTTAATTAAAATTCTAGTTTTAATAAATAGGCAATTTGTTAACGTTAGAGATTTAGCTTTATTGTGCCTGTATGAACTTTTTGTAGGCTTCGTGATACTTAGTTTATATTTATTTTTTGTTATATAATCTTTGGGTAATTAATTTCTAGTTATTATCATTTTATTTCTTCTATATTAAGTAATTAAAATGAAAATTTGATTTTTGATATTTGGAGTTTACAATAGCACACAATTGCAAAGTTAAAGTTCAAATGTGATTGGTATTTGGTAGCCGTATATTGCGCGTAGTGACATAATTTAGGTTGGTGAGATAGCTGTGCAGCAAGTGCTTGGCGTAAAAATCGGAAATCATGCCAAACCTGTACAGATCCCTGGTCTTTTACTAAGGGTTTTCAAAAATGTGGACAGCGGCAAAATTCATGTGATTCATAGCTGTTAAGAAATGTAAACATTTTATAGTCAAAAAAATTTGAGATAGTAGAATAACCTCCCCAATTAGCAACTAATGCAACTTTTCTCATCGTCAAGTTAAACACATGTTTTTAATGCGGGTATTTTACCAATGTTCCAAAAATACGCATTTTAGAAAACATAGAATAACATAATGGTATAAAAAGTCTAAAAAAGTATTACTGGAAAATTAATCCAAATCTGGCAACAAAAGGATCTGAAAAGTAATAAAAACTCAAATTTGTAACCCTATAATCAAAACAAAAGACACTAGATTTGGCGAGAAATCACTTGGGAGTGGGGATATCATATTTAAACCAAAAAAATTTATGAATCTCAAAATAACAATATATAAACATTGAAATGTTGAATTCATGAATCTTAATGTCGTCAAATCTATTGTGTTAGGGATACAAGGATTAAGACCATTTATTACTTTTTGTATTAATGCAAGTTTATATGTGTCGTCTTTTTATGAAGGAAATTATTTTAATACTTACATAAAATATAGTGTACATTACATAAAAAAGAAAGAATTAAAGAATCATATTATTTTATTAACACACATTTTTTCTAAATTGAAAAAAATAATAAATTTACTTATAGTTACTTAAAATGACAATCAATGAACTAAAGTATTTAATAAAAATAGTTTTAAATAGTATATTAAATGTAACAATTTTTAATATCTTAATTATTAATTTTTTCTGTCTCTTTTCAAGCAAGACACATAGCCAGGGAATAAACAATAACCTTCAGATATTTTAACCTTGCAGTAGAACGAATTGCAACATTTTCTAAGGATAATAGTATAATTCTATTCCAGATTAAAATATAAACTGTTTTGTATTAATATCTAGAAGTCATTTTCTCAAATTAGCTTTAGAAAATAGTAAGAATCAATGTGGATCAAAATTGCTAAAAAGTAAGGAAATTAAAAGATCATTTTAAATATTTGATTATGAATATTTTTGGTAGGACTTGAATAATGATCTGTCGAAAACAATAACAAATACTTTATTGAGCTCTATAGCTTGACCCTGTATGGACTATACTGATACAAATACAAATCCGGTTCAAAATTTTCAGAGTGAAACAAGAGAGTAGGAGGTTGCATAATCGGCACACTTTATCACCAGAAGAACAGTTTTTCAAGGTGGTAACAATATTTAATATCAATTTGTCATTCGTTTAAATATTTTTCTGTTGTTGGACAAGATTCAGATACTACAAGATCTTTAACATCAGATAGAAAATCTAAAGCATAAAAATTAGCACCAAAACATCCAATTTTTAAATATGTATTAAAAATTTCAATTAAATCAATGGAATCAAAACAGTATTTTTAAAATATTTCAGAATGTATTTACTAATGATTTATGATTAGTTAAAAATAAACTATTTTTAAAAAGAACAGAAAACAGAAGATACTCATTGACCTTTTATATAGTATATTACTATTATTACATAAATAACTTTGTTTAAAAAAAATTTATACCATGAAAACTTAATTTTAAATCTCACATCAAAAGCAATTTAAAATGCTTTGCTAAAACCAAGAAGAGATAGAACAAATAATTAAAAATATAAGCAAAATTAGTTACTATACATTATTTATAAGAAATCGTTCCTTTTATTATTTGTTTATCCTGTTTATAGCCCAAGGTGTTTAAGCATACTTTTCTACTTTTTTTTATTTTTATGTGGTAAGTTAAACATACCAAATAAAGTTGAGATGTGATATTTTATTAAAACATAGGAAACATGAAATACTTGTGAAAATATTTGAATCTCAATTATGCAGTAATATAATGGAAACATATATAATAATCGTGTGTTTATTCCCTTATAAAAATGAGACAGACATTTTACAAACACGAAGTTTCAAACAACAAAACAAAACCGAAACAACATATATAACAAAGTTATGAGAAGATTACTAGAATCAAGATTAAGGTTTCTAAGAATACCACGATTATGAACGAAGCAAATCCCACATACTTCTATGAAAACCAAATTTCTGATTAGGTAAATTCTGATTATATGAAAGAAAATAATTTACATAAATGAAAATTTTCGCCACGCCCGCTGTGATAACTCCAAGATAGTTATAAGTGTATCATTTAACTACGCCTACTACAGTGATTTAACACATCTGCAATTTCTTTTTAGAAAAGAGAAAATACAATTAAATTTTAAAAGAGAAAGAATAGAAGATGAATTTTAAAAAAATACATTAAGAAAGGGAAATACCTAACTCCGGGAGTAGAAACTTGTCAACTACATACACAAATAGAGTAGTGACTAAAATATCGATTCAATTATTTCATCGATTGTTAGATAAAGAACTTTTTGAAATGTACTCTAATTAAAATTCCTGCTGATACCAGTGTGTCTTATTTTAAGTTGTTCTAGTGAGTAGGAAAAGGTGATGGTTAGGTTGTGATTATGGTAAGACAACAATAGAAATATTTTAAATTCGTGGAATTTTGAATTGAAAATAAGGATACACTGACAATTATACTGTAGAAGAAAGCTCAAAATATTTTCGGTATTAAATTTTTGATTTTCTGACATGACGTGTAATCCATTTATTTTACATTTTTAAAAAATTTGATCTAATAAATTACAAAATGATTAATAAAATCACTTAAAAACAAAATCCTGAACATAAATAATGAATCATTAAACTTTAAATTATGAATTTATGTTTAGATTACAGTATAAATAAATCAAAAATACAATAATTAAAAAACAATTATTTTCTGCCCAACTTACTAACCAGTTTCAGCTATACACGTTGATTGGTACAAGCAGAATGAAACCTAATTATCAGGGAAAACTAAATATATTTTTGGCACCAAAAGCAAGTCCAAAATCTTCAAATACAGGGATAGTGGAAGCTAATGGGTTTTGCGATGATATTAATTTAAGAAGCGTGCTTCTCAAAATCGCATTATATCAGCTTGAATTTAAAATTAATTTTTAAAAATAAAGTTCACATTTCATTTATCAAATAAATAAATATAATTATTGTTTTTGAAATTTCGAAAACTTATATTAACTTGATAAATTCTTTTATTTTGTTTATTAGACTATTTCCAAAAAATTTTGCTATCTATATTGCAGGAATCTAAATGATGGACCAAAAATATGATTCAGAATGCATTCTAAGAGGAACCAGACATTATATTTTATATTTTTGAATCATAAGTAAAATGACAGAGTCGATGTCTCATTCCACACGCGTGGGTTTCTAAAACTAAAAATACCGTTATTCGAAATAAGCCAGATTTTCATTTTATTTTAATTCCAAACAATTTTTATAAAATTTTTACAAAAGTACTTATAAAATTTAAAATGGCAAAAAATTTCAAAAAAAAAAAAAAAAAAAAAGATTTAAACAACTCAAAGTTTCTTAAATCTTAACATTTAAAATGAGTAAAATTTTAGTATTTTAATTAATGAATATTTTGATGAACCATCTTAAGTTTTGCACTGCAGCTGAAATTTCCTAACAGGAATTTGCAAATTCCAATAAGAATTCAAATTTCTTAAGCTTGAATCTTTGTTCCTTGGTTAATTCTTCGAAATCTTTATTTCCAAAATGTTTGAATTTATTTGCTTCCGGGGAATTATGAAGAGTTCTGAAAATATATTTTTATTTTTTATTTTACGACACATTGTCAATTACGGTCGTCAAATGATGAAGCTAATTTGTTCAGTAGAATAGCATTGAAAGCATAAACCAATCTCAAAGAAGTTTGAGGAAACAATATATTAGGTAATGTATTTAGAAAGATGTTAAGAGCAGAATATTGATGCAAAATTCTAATAATAATGCGGGGTTGTTCAATAAAAAAGAAGTAATAGTTGATTAATCTAATCGAGAAGTATTGAAAGAAATATGAAATTAATGAAATACAAAAATGTAAATCCAATGCAAGTGAGTGTAAATGTTGCATTAATTGCATGTTTCTTCATTTCCTCCAATGTAACAAAAATCCACTAGCAAGAGCATTATTTAGGTTTTACACTGTTGTTTAATCTTGCAAGAAATATCATGAACAATTAAAATCCTACAATAATAAAATAACATTTTAACCTTGTTCTAGTTTCTCTTTAAGTCAACTTTGCTTGATTGCTGTTATGCAAATGATGCTTGAAGATCATTTAGGCTTTACAATGTTGTTTTATATTGCAAGAAATAGCATGCACAGTTCTATTAATTCCGCAATAATAGAATGACATCTTAACTTAATGCCCGAACCACAGGGCTACAACGGCCCTTAAGGCATGCATTATAGTAATAACTTAATTTTTTAATGGTAGGCATGACAATCTAGGCTGCTTGCAGAAGTAAAATTTAAAAATCAGTGTAGAGAGACTTTATTTGTCATCTTCTAAAAATTAATTAAAATTTATTTTAATGGTTCATCAAGCCCAGAAATTTGAGGCATGCATATTTCCTATGTCATGTCCATAAATGTAATTCTAGAAGGATCAAGGTCATCGTGTAGAATTTCAACTGTATATTTAAATAAACAATCATGTGACACAATCACATTGAATCTAATATCCTCCGTTTATAAGTTAATGTTTGCTCCAATAGAAAAATTCAAATTACCAGTGAGTATATAAGATTCAAGTTATAGTGGATAATAAAGAAATTTTTTTAGAATAAATGTTTTAAATATTTTAATGTACAAAAACACGTTTGAATATCAAATTTTATATGTGAATAAACATGTATTTAAAGGAAAGACAAGTAATAACAGTTATCCGACATATATTATTTTTTCAAATGAATATATTAAATTTATCATAAAATTGCAATGAAAATTTTTATTAGTAAATTATACAATAATTAGACAAATTATAAGATAAAAATCAATATACAATCAGACACCATCTTTTTTTCTTGTTTGGAAAGATAAATTTGTTACAAAGAAGAAAGTTGAAATAGTCCTTTTATTACGATTTTCAATATGTGTGTGATTCATGTATAAATTAAAGATTCCTCCCTAAAACTTGATAAAAAGTATCTAATACTTTTTCTTTTTCGTATTCCTATCATGGAAAAGTTACGAAAAATGTTTCTTGATAATAAAAATCATAAATATCGTGATGCCCGTGTTATTCTCTCTCTTTGTCAAATTTTTACAATAAATACTTATATGCTATATTATGGAGCAATACTGATGATTCTTGCTAGAATAGAAAAATTATCTTATAGAACACAGTACTAGACAAATTTTTGCACAAAACTCTTTTACTTTATATTTAACCTTTTCTTTGAAATTTTATTCAAATTCAAAAGTAGATCCGATGCTATTTAATTAATGCTCAGTTAAAAATAAATTGTGAAACTGCGTTTATCTGTATAACAAATATAACAAAGGATATGTAATAACCCAGAAAAACTGAAGACATCAATTCTACACCACAGATGAAATTTGCAATTATAGACACTTTTGGAGTATTTTTAAACTGAAAAGGACGCAAGCGATTTAACACCATAAATGAATGACTTTTAATGAATTTAGCTATATTAGCAATAATACAGTAAAGTTGAAATTAACCTGTCTTTAAATTCTTTGCATGTATAAAATTAAAAGAAAAAGTACATGGTTTTCTCTCATCAGTCCATTCTCTCTTGTAAGAAATTACCTTTCTCTTATGACAACACTCGTTGGAGATGTTTCCTAATGTTCGGATATTATCGATTGTCGTTTCCATGGAAAAAAGTTTGTTGGCGATCCCGATAATATTAGGAACTTTACCTCAATTTCTGTTTACAGTGTTCAGAAATCGTCGTACAGTGGCAATGTTTCTTTCAAGGAATTCCATCAGGACATTTTTCAAGTTCCATATCATTGATTTCAGGGTAAGAAAGTAATTATTATTATTTTATTTACCTCAATTTTGTGTCCTGTTTTCAGCATTTACAAATATTCTTGATAGATAATTATAATGTCAGCAAAATATTTAGTTCCTTATGTAACCAAAAGTAATAAATTACAGAAAAAAAATTTGAGGTTAAAGCTGAGGAGAAAATTCCTTATTGATTTATATAACCAAAATTATAACCCTTATATAATCAAAAATAATGAATTACAGAAAAAATGTGTCGTTAAAGCTGAGTAAAAAGATTTTATTGCCTTATACAATTAAAAATTTTAAATTACAAAAAAAAAATCTATGGTTAAATCTACGGAAAATTTTTTATTTTGCTTTACATAGTCAAAAATAATAAATTACAGAAAAACAGTGTGGTTAAAACTCATGAAAAAATTTCAATATTTATATTGTATTCATAAGCAAAAATAAATTACAGAAAAAATATGTGGTTAAAGATTAGGAAAAAATTTTATTGCTTTACAAAATAAAAAGTAATAAATTACAGAAAAAATGTGTGGTTAAACCTCAGAAAAAATTCTTTATTGCTTTATATAACCAAAAGTATTAAATTATAGAAAATATATGTGGTTAAAGCTCAAAATTCTTTATTGCTTTATATAACCAAAAATAAATTATAGAAAAAAATATTTGATTAAAGCAGAAAAAGAACTCTTTATTACTTTACATAACCAAAAAGAATAAATTACAGAAAAAAATATGAGGTTAAAGCTCATGAAAAAATTGCTTCATATATATAACCAAAAATAATTAATTATAGAAAAACTATGTATTTTAAGCTAAGAAAGAGAAAATTACCATGGTTTAAAAGAAAACAAATCTGTTATTGATCTTCTTGCTTGTGAATTATTATTTAGATAATTTTGTCTAGTTTCTTTGCATAATTGGAAAAGCAAAACTATGGAAAAATTATTTTATAAAACATAAAAATTTATATGTGTAATGTAATACTAACATAATATATTCGAATTGATCCATTAGCTTGATTTTTAGAAACTATTGTTGTATAATTACTCAATTTTCCTTAATTTAAAAAATTCCATTTAAATTTTTTGTAATTTACAACTAATATTTTTAAATCCTTTTCGGCGATATATTTCTTAGTATGGCAATTCTACAATATTTTAAAAATAAATATTTTATTTCTACAATACCTCATTAACATGGGGACTAACTTACATAATCGAAGAATAAGTATAGTCATTAATTTAAATAGACTTTTCTTCTGGAATTTATCACCAATTTAAATATTGTTAACACCATTTCCTCATTAGCTTTAAATTTTATCTGCAAAGTAATTAATAAAAAAATTTACAAGTCTCAATAACATAAATTTTGTTGTTTTAGTGATTCCATAGCATGATGAACATTCTGAAATAAATATGTATAGATAAGTATCTAATTCACATACAGGAGGAAGTAAATTTCCTACTGCGGAAGAATGATTGTGGTTGGTTATATAATCGACGATTAAATTAAATAGTGCCGTTTTATTTGGAATTAATTTACATATTATTAGCGATTTTTTAGCATGACGTTTTAATTTATGTCGTAAATGTTAGTAACCTCAACTAGATTAAGAATTCATACGACTGACTAAAGTAAAATTTCCTGTTTTAGTGACGTCATGATAATTTTGCAATAAATTTATTATTATTATAAATTTGTAGTAAAGTTGGCAATTAATACCAAATTTTTAATAATCTGCAAGAATTCAATGTTCACTCAATGTAATAAAGGTAAAGGTAGATTATATAATCGATAAATAAATAGAGTTGTTAATTTAAATATTGCCTTTTCATTTGGTTTTAATCACCAATTTGTGTGTTAGTATCGCTGTTTCTTCATTACATTTTTATTTTATCCTTATTATTGTGAGTACCATAGCAATCTTAATGCAGAAAATTGCTTATCGCAATAAAATATGCCACCACAAGAGGTAAAACGAAAGAATTTAACACTGAATATTGTTGTCTTTTTCAGCTAGGCCTTGCAAAATGGGGTGCTCCAATTTTCCACTGGAAAAATAATTTGGTCTAGAGTCCGATTATTTTTCCAGTGGAAATTCCGATTATTTTTCCAGTGTGTACTTCCTCGGTACACATAGAGCATCGGTACCCATTTAAAGGGGAGACACACAACCATTCACAACCCATTCATACAATTAATAGGCAAAGATAAGAGAGAGAGAAAGTACACCCATGCCCGAACCGGGATTCGAACCTAGGACCTTCCTATCCGCAGTCAAGCACTCTGACCACTACATAGGATGGGCAGAACACTGAATGAATGAATTATATAAGCATTTTAAGCATTTGAATAAGTTAGAGTGTTGTGATACATTTACCGTAATCTATCTCTGTCAACTAAAATCGCAAAACAAAGCCAATCACAGAGCAGTTTTAAGCTATGGTCAAGTGACGAGGATGAAACCTGAGCTGTCATCCTCGCCCCAAAGGCTATAAACGACATCAACAGAAAGACAATTATTTAACGAACAGAATATTTAACATGTACAAATTATCTTAGCACGACGGTCTACAATTGCGTCAGGTATCGTACCACCTAACTTTTGATAACAAGAACCACCCCTTACCCCACCAGTCTACACCTGTCATCTCATGTTAAATAATTATTGCTTTAAAGTGCTGGTACTCATTTAATTATTTTCTTTTAATATAGGAATAATATTTTATAAAATTCATTTATGGGATATGTAAGGAAGTATTGTATTTAAATAGCATTAACACATTTTTTAATAAAATGGTTGTGATGTACTACAGTGTTGAAAAATTTATTTCTAGTACATGTCAAAATTAGAACTGACCGGTACTTTTAAAAACTAAGCTAGCTATTGATGTGATTAATATTATAACATTATTCTCTAGAAATTTATGTATAAGTCGGAATATATATATATATATATATATATATATATATATATATATATATATATATATATATATATATATATATATATATATATATATATATATATATATATATATATATATATATATATATACATACATATATATATATATATATATATATATATATATATATATATATATATATATATATATATATATATATATATATATATATATGTATATATATCATATCATATCATATATTACTTTTGAGTACAAAGACGAGGTTATAATTTACACTCTGATGTTTTGCAATAATGCAAAATATGTTTTTGTTGTTGCTTATCCCCGACTGTCGTGACAGTACCATCACACCAGCCCCATGAATCCAAAAATAGATAGTCTCTCAAGCACCACATCTGGTCTCAAATCCATGTCCCCTCGCTCACACCCAATGCACTTAAAATATGAGATGGGGAGGCCTGAATCACTCGAAATTTGGGACAGAGGGTAGACCTTGGTACCAGAGACGTGTCTCTGAGCAAGCAGGTGGCCACTTCGCAGTCTTGTATAAAATATAAATGCAAAATGCTCTGAACTTTGGTTACTTATTAATTAACAATATTGAATATTTGATTTTTTTGCAGTCATCTATTTTATTTTTAACACAAAATATTTCATGATCATAAAATTTCATCATCTAATTTCAATTTTAGGTATGTTGACGAAAGCTTCTGTTCTCGTTACCTGAAGGCAATGGGTTCGATATTTACTCGGACGAAGGCCGATTAACTGAGAGGTCTCACGTACATTTAGAATTTCCAAAGATCTAATATTCTTCCTCTCTCCTGTGACACGATGTAAAGAGGAAGATGTCAATTCAGGTGTCGACTTCGTCAATTGACCGTGTTACTGTGATTCGTTAGTTGTGTTTTGTCAGCAGATAACAGTTTCTGGAATCGTAAAGCAACAATCTAATCTGCTGTTATTCCTAAAAGTCTAATCTTGATCTAATGATTCTAATCTGATGTAATCTGCTAACACTTTTACCGGTTGTAAACAATCGCTCTTGAAAATGAAATAAAATTACTTTTTACTGTGAACTATACATATGAAGAATGCTTTCGTTGGGAACTTTATTATTCCTTAATTCTTAAATTATAATAATTATATTAGTTTTTAGCTTCATTTTTTATGACCTGCTAGTTATATAAATTTATAATATGGGATATGGATTCGATACAGAGGATTCTTAATACTATGCACCAAGCCATTAATATTTTCTTTTTATTATTGGACCAATCATGATGGACCTATGTGGGGATTAGGCTCTAAATAAGACATGTGATCCATAATATCTCTGTATGTTTTTTATTCAGTAAATAGAAACATTGAAATAGACCAAGTGATTTGATCATTCCGAGTAAAACAATTGCGTACTGGTATTTTGATTCTTTTAACGTTCTTTAAATTTGATAAGTATTCGACGGCTTTAATGGCTCACTGTATGTGCATCTCACTAACCTCCGTATTTACCATTAATATTGATCACGAGATTAACCGGGAGTTCAATAACCTCCAGGTAGCAACCTGAACCTCAAATCATCCTTATGAACTGGAACTCCGAGTTATCAGGAAAATAGAAAAAAGAGGTTTTGGAAAACGAAATAACGCTAAAAGGATATTGTTCGATGTCTATATATAAATACTCAGTCATTCAAAAGATAAATAATTGTGTAATAATAATTAAATGTTCGTAGAATAATAATAATTAAATGTTTATTGATAAATAATCAGTAGTTGTGTAAAAGGTGGGTTAATGCATTTCCGTTAGTGATATCAGATTAACGTAATCCCAAATCCTCAGTACTCGGCTAAAATTGGAAGCACAAACGTATTTACAATAAGGTAAAAAAATAAGTGCGTCAGAAACAAATATTAAGTACTCAAAAAATAAGAAACTTTAAACGTAAAGTTAACAATTATAAAATAAGGAAAATAACTTTTGTTACTACACTAATATTAATGTGGAAAGCATCAAACTATGGAAATTATTTATAATGTCAAAAAATATTTAGATTTTTGAATGCAGCTTCTGTTTCATGAATCCAATTAAACAGAAATGTAATTCATTAACGTTAGATCGGCTCTGACACAATTTCATCTCACTATTTCTCGACAATTTGTGTATAACAACCATTATCTGGATGGATGGGAAAATGTTTGAGGTTATCACCGAAATATTCTGATCCAGCTTTTTTTTAAATATCTTGATTTTTTGTCCAGGATAAATATTTCTGTTAAATTAACTTTGCAAAACTTTACGCTGTGAAGTAAAATGGTGATTTGATACGAGCCTCTTGGCAATTTTAGCAAAACGTTTGTGGTGACAAGTCTGATTCAGACAATGGAAAAGTACCGAAATGAGTACATAAGTAGAAATGATTTTCAAACTTTTAGGTATTTCTTATTATGTACAGCGATACGCGAAAACAAGGCAAAGAATGCATTCCATTATAGCTTCCTTTCCAACAAATGGTCTTGCGAATAATTAAAATATACATTGCATTTAATCCGATTTTTTAAAATTTACCTAGGACAGTAATAGAAATGGCGATGGATAATTAGAATTTTATTTTCATTCTAAGATATCACCTTCCAATATGATGATTCAGAACAGCAAATAGGATGGCCCATGGATCGGTGAAGATGAAGTAAGATGGCATACAACGACGAACGGGTCACCTTACAGAAGTCGCTGGATCTGCTGCAGACGAAGCCACAGACGAAGGATGAAGTGCAGAACTTGCTTTACAAGCTGCCAGAACTGAAGCTGAGACCGGAAAAGGTTCCCGAAGAAGTGGTGATCATCGAGTCCTGGAAGGGAAACAGGAAATATCCTTACCTGAATCCTGTTCCAGGATCTATGGTGCACGTGGACATTCATCAGTTGAGCAAAGTAGACATAGACTGGAAAATGCTGACTTTAGAAAGACCACAAACAGTGCTCGAGACTCAGATATTCTCCAGGTAACTATGATCTTCTCATTTATATCTGTGATCACTCATATTTTTTTTAACTCTTTTGTCATTCTGTTATGCGAATTTGATTCTAATTGTTTGTCCCACGTTTTGTACACGAGACCTAATTTTTTTGACTGGGATCTGTACTTATAAGTAAACCTGAACCGCTTCAACTATCAACTTTTGAGATAACAATGGAACACACGTACTGATGAACTAGGGTCAGCTTAGGTATTGTTCAATGAAGATTGGTTATGTCATAACCAATCTTTGATGTCAACTTGTGAAACACATTGTCGAAACAAAAAAGCTCTTTTTTATAAGATGGATGAACTACAATTAAAACAATTATATTCCTTTAGTAATCTATATCGAAAGGCTTATAATATAGATGTTACAGTGCATCAGAAAAATTTGGTGAAATTGCTGCAATCGGCTCAGCTCTGTCTCAGTTGCCGTGCCATTTGGAAAAAATCACAAGAGCAGTTATCCTCAGTGGTTCCCGGGGCTGTTCAGTTAACTGTCGTTTCAGATAGGGATCCCATAACGTCAGACGTAATTGGTTGTCGTCATCATCTGAATAATTTGGCATCAGTGGAGAAAACTATAGTCCTCCAGTGGGTTCCTGCCCACTGTGGATCTCTAGGTAATGCTGACTTCCTGGCTAAAAAGAGTACCTTAACTAAGCAGAATATTTCTAGTCCTCTGCTCTTCTGTACTATTAAAAATCTTATTAAAAGATCTATCAAAGCACGAGCCCAGGAAGAACTCTATCGTCATATTTTTCGTAAATCCTGGAAAAATGCTATCTTGAATTTTTATAATGGCCCAAGGTATGGAGCAGTTGCTGAATTCTACCTTGTCACTGGACATGACTGCATTTGAAGTCATCTCTACAGATTCAAAATTAATCCTTCTCCCATATGCACTCTGTGTCAGCTCTGGAGAGGTGATGGACTTCACTCATCTTCTCCACTGTCCTGTTTTGAGTAGGACATTTCTCGCAGAGAAGGCAAGAGACAAGTTAGATATTGGATATGTTGCAGCTGTTTTTTTTTTTTTGATAGTTGTATTATGTGATTTTTGATCTTTACTCGTATCTTTTTTGCTGTAACTGTTCATAATCTGCCATTAGAAATAAAATAAATGTTCCAGTACAAATTTTTTTATCCTCAAAAATAAGATGAAAATTTATTTTTCAAAGTATACGTTGAGAATATGAAAACGGCTCACCGTCATCTCAAAAAATTTGTCACCGTCATTGTGACCTATAACCTCAAAAGATGATATTAGGTTGCATGGGAGATATATATTAATCATCTCTGGTTCACATTGATGATATTTTCAAAAGTTGGCAGTATATTTCTCTTGTGCAATTTCGTAATAGCATGTAAATTTATCACTTATCAGAGCCATAAGAAACGCTATATTTCAGTGAGATTCAGCTTACTATCAGTATTTTAATAATCTTCAATGATGCAGAAAATTTTTAATTGTTGCACTGTCTAGTACACTTTCCAGACTTCTCACCAATAAAACACGTCTAATTAATGGTTCAAAAGAGACTAACTTGTCACTAATACGACGCGGTAACATTCATAACAGCTAATGTATTGTGGTGTCTTGCTGAAGCGATCGATTAGTTGTTCCAGTATAGAATATCCAATCTCAGTTTTATTGAATATGTCTGAGTATAAGCGGCGTTATTGCTTCCATAAGTTGTTGTTCTGTGTGTTATGTTCTGTGTGATTGAAAACAATAAGGAATTAAATTTATAATGGCATGAAAATCATTATTACATCTTATTGTAAATATCGTCTTTATAAAAATGTTCAAATTTACTGAAAGTGATACAAAAAAACTTGACCAGAAAGTGATAAGACTTTAAGTGAACATTATTTATGTGAAGACATTATCATGAAAGTGGTTATTATTTAATATTGCTTCATTTTGATCAACAAAGACAGAAAAAATAAGTTTCTACACGTGATTATTATTAATCAATTTTAAAATTTATTGATATAAAAACTAAATATAAATAAAAACATAAATTCAATAAAAACAAGAAGAAATTGACTTCTGTCTTCACGAAAATGTTCATTGCTTATAATAGCTATATTTTAATGAACAATATAAAATATAAAGAACTTCCATGAACATGAGAGCGAGACCATTATTTATCGATGCTCAATTTTAATAAACAAACTGAAATTATAAATCTAATAAAAAGCAAATTAATAACAAAAAGCTAAAGTTTGATTTTCATTAAACAAAAGACGCTCCCTATTGACTTAAATTCGCATTGCCAAAGCATAGCGAGCTTGGCTTGTCCAAGTGTCATAAGTAACAATAACAGAACAAACATTAAAGCTAGAAAAAAGGGGAGATGGACTCAGATAACAAAACTGAAACCACAAAAAGTCCCCACATCGTTTATTATCTTGTGCTGCGTTCTCCAGTATCTCTCCTACAAATGTCCCAAATTAAGTGCATCATAACAGCTCAAATGGCTTACATCCATTTCCTTTTGTAGGTTGTGCAGTAGGCAAAGGAGACTTATCAGTATTTTTATACACGATAGAGATGTTAAGAGAGACAATCATGGCCAGTTGAGAGGCGAAAAATGGCAACAGATCTGTCTCTTAGCCAAAGAGGAATATTTGTGATTTCATTGATTAATTTCTTGTTTTTGTTTGCCTCTTTCATGTTTTTTTAAAATTCTTCTATAAAAGATTTTTTTTAACTAACCGTTTGGTGGTATAAAAAGGAATTGGTTTACTTGTTTTTTGTGAAATTTTGGCGGTTTTCTTTGCCAAGGAATTAAGTGTTTCATTTCCCATTGGTGCGCGCGAAATCACGTGAAAAGTATGATCTGTGGATCATCAGCAAGGATTGCCTCTAAAAGTCTAAGATGCTCTAGGCAGAAGATACGTTTAATCGTAGGCTTCATAACTGGGCACTACTATTTCAGAAAACACCTCGATAAAATGGAACTGATTCAGCAAGACCCTATCTGCAGGAAATGTCATACGCAAGAGGAAACGGCCAAGCATATCATTTACGAATGCGAAGCTCTTGCCCTCCCTAGATTAACTTCTTTAGGCATCATCCATACTACAGAGTTACACCTAGACTCCATTAAAGGGTTATCGGACTTTATTAATAAAGTGGGTGACCCGAGCAACTGGAACTAGGAAACATTGGGATTGGAGTTAATAGTACAAAATGCTGATAAAAGCAGAGGTGCCCAATGACATACAAACCCAACTCTAAGAAGAAGAAGAAGTGTTTCATTTTCCTTGATTTCACAATGTGATAACCATTGATATGTAACTGTTCTGCTCTTTATGTGTTTCAATTAAGTTATAGAGGTGCAGGCGAATATTTAAAATATCAGCTGCAGATGAAGCAATGGTCAGGTGGACAGCCCTAGAATCTGACAATAAAGGACCTTCAAAAACAAGATGAAATCGTGTTTGTAAAATAGGAACATGTTTTCTTTTTCTGGAGAAAATCTATAATTCTGCTGTTCTATGTTATCATTGCTCTTTTTAAATATTTTCATTATAATTTGAATCGAAAATTTTTATTTCTAAAATTATTTTTTTTTAAATTAACAAGGAAAAAAAATTATGATAGAAGACAGAAAAATGAAATTAAAAAATATCGCTTTATAAAATAAAACTATTCACTAGAAATTTTTATCTTTTCAATTATTTATGGTTTATCATCTATCATTATCATCTCATTAGAAAGCAAGTTAATTAGCAAATTATTATGTTTTAGCTGTCAGGGAAACACGAAGAAAACATTTTAACAACTTAAAATTTCGTAAAAACATCATTCGGTTTCTACAAAAATATAAAAGTAACATGTGGTATAAGTAACAAAAATAGAATAGCGGTTATACCTCAACATTCTAGAACTAATTTGACAATTTTAAGAAGAGTTTGTTTTTTTGTTGAAAATTTGTATAAATAACGCCTTTTCCTCCACCAGATGCTGCTTACAAGTGTTTGAAAAGTTGCCAAGAGTAAATGAGATCACAAGATTTCGATTATTCTTAATTTGATGTTCAGCTTAGAAATGACAATTTTGCTGAATACAAAAATAGTCATACTTATAAAGATACTTAAATCAAAAGAAATCCTATTCCAAAGAGCAAAAGAGTCATACTTCAAGAGGCAAAAATTAAGCCAAAGAAATCCCATTCCTAAAGACAAAAATAGCACTGTAGTTAAAAGAAATCAAATATAAAGAGACAGTAGCTGTCTAATAATTTTGGCATAATTTTGTTCGGGGACAAAAGAGTTTATTACCAAATTTTTATAAGGTTATGTAAAATATACTTCTATCGAAATGCTATAAAGATTTCAGTAAATAATTTATATTGATTTATAATAAACTATCAGGAGAAGAATACTAAAAGGAAATTTGAATAACCGTGTGAACATGAATTAACAAATATGAGAACAAATTTTAAACAATAATTTTTAAAATCTTTAATAATTAAGGGATTAGAAAAATAAAAACTTTTTATTATTTAAGTAGACTTTATTATAACTATAAAAACATTACAAAATCACAACAGAAATGTCGTTCAGTAAAATAAGAGATATCAATTCTCATTTTAAATGAATAAATACACTAATACACTGCTGGACAATTGCTAAGGACGGATCACAAATTGCAATGTAGCATAACATTAAGCGAGACACATGATGCCTAGTAGGATAAAATATAGTTGCCACACTGTTCAGACATTAGAATAAAGAATATTTATTGTTCTGGAAAGTACAAAAGCTTTGAAACATCTGAAAAAAATTTTTTTCATTTGATGCTGCATACGGAAAAATGGAACAATGCACCTAAAAGTCAGCAGGCACTTGAAGAAAGGTATCAGTACGGGATATGTCCACCGTGGAATGTGATGCAACATTCCACACGTCGTATCATATTTTGCACAACATTATCCAGCAGCTGTTGAGGCAATCTATCCCATTCATTTGGGAGAGCACGGATGAGGGTGTTCTTGTTTGTCGGAGGATAGTTTTAACCAGCAACTTGCCTCCCCAAAGCATCCCACACATTTTCAATGGGGTTTAGATCTGGAGAACGTGATGGCCATACGAGGCGTTGAATACCTTAGCTGTCTAAACAGTCCTGAACAGAGAGTGTTCGATGACATGTTACGTTGTCGTCCATAAAAACAAATTTATCACCGACAGCACCACGGAAAAGACGAACATGAGGAAGTAGAACTTCATTAATGTATCGTTGCCCCGTTATAGTCCCATTCGCAACCACATGTAAGGGCGTGCGGCCATTGATCATGATGCCGGCCCACACCATGACACTGCATGTCGGATATCGGTCCCTTTCCTGGATATTTTCTGGACGATAAACAAAACCACTCTCTCGCCAGATCAGTTTGCGTCTACAATCCGATGACAGATTGAACCTACTCTCATCTGAGAATAGTACGCATGCCCTGTCCTGTTCATTCCAATTGCGTTGCTCACGAAACCATTGAAAACGGACAGTACGGTGCTGTCTGGTCAATGGGACAAACACAACAGGTCTGCGGGCGCATAGTCCTCCTTCCCTCTAACGTCTGGCAACAGTTTTTCGGGAGATCTGCTTTCCTGAGGCAGCAAGAAACTGATTTGCCACCTGCTGAGCTGTGGTGCGCTTTTTCCTTTTTGCTGATAAAATGATATATCTGGATTCTGCAGGAGTCGTTCTTCTAACACGACCTCCCCGTGCCGCTTACAACACATTCCAGTAGTTTTAAATGAGTTCCAAAGCCGTGAGCGATGACGAACTCCCTGGCAACATCTGCTATTTTTCACCCTTCTTCAATCTTTCTAATAATTCGGCCACGCATAAAATCATCTAAGTGATGTCGGGAAGAGATGCCAAAAATTTCAAGTTCGTCTATTAAATCTTTCCTGTAAAACCTTGACTTGAAACATACAACTGTCCACACGCGTCAAAACCTTCAAAGCTCTTATGAACGCTATCACGTGATGAACAGACGTGGAAAAAAATTTGCATACGCATACTTCTTCTTACTATATCCCACGCTTATTCTAATTTTCCACATTTTGCTTTCTTTCATTTTGTGGTTGTTATGGATGATAGTGTTATCCGTTCTTAGCAATTGTCCAGCAGTGTATGACGTTTAAGAAGTTCGGATGATGAGGGCCTTCAATCTAGTAATCGGAATGAGAAAGTTCGAATCCCGACTCAATCGAAAATCCATCCCACTCATTGCTAACTGGCGGGTGGATCACGTCAATCATGTCGTGGTTGCAATGTCCTCTATGTGAAATGATACATCTGGAGGTAGCAAGCCAAGTCTGGGGTGTCTGTGGCTTGGTCCCTGCTTCTAAATTAATCAGACCATTTTTGGAGCTACGATGGCACATCTACTGAGTGTCCCATGATATAAGATGCCCTCACTTCCGCCCTTGTATTGATAAAAGGTGGAAATCCTACTAGCCGGGCATTTCTGAATATGTTGCAACAATTTTTGACATCGGTGTGCAACATGAAACAGGTATTTGTCATGCAAGAGGAGCAAACATAAAATAACATGCCAGGGCAGTTCATGTTCAAAAAATTTAGACAAGAAAATGAGTTTCATGTAGAAAAACCAAATAAGAAATCGCACCTTCAAGGGGAACTCTTTTTAGAAGTTTATTACTGTTCCAAACACACACTTTGATGCGTACACGACATGACACAGCTACTAAACCATTGCTGAAAGGCAATTTGTGTCATTTTATTAAGACATAATCCAACCATAATTAGTTTTCAAGTGCTAATGTTGTAAACCTTTTTTTGGATTCTTCTTCGTACAATGATCGAAACGTTCCGTTGCAGGATTGTGCTACTCAGCAAGATGACTCTGAGATGCATCGAGAGTGAGAAGCAGCGAGTCAAGGGACGTGTCACCGTCTTTTCCGAGACAGACGAGTGCTTCACTTACGAGTACTTCAGCCGATGCTTTGCGAGTCATGAAAGGGGCCAAGGCATCGAAAACGCCCCCAAGACTCCACCTCAACCACCCCAAAAATTAGAGAAGCCAGCAGTGGAAAAGCCAGGACCCACACCGACTCTGTTCCAGAAGTTGGAAAAGAGACATCGCAAGAAACCAAAAAGGAGGAAGAAGAAGAAGAAGAAGAAAAGAAGGAAGAAGAAAAAGAAGAAGCTTCGTAAGAAACTTCAGAAAAGGAAAGCTAAAAATGGTCTACAGAAGGTGAAGAAGATAAAAAATAAGAAATCTGTCTTGAAAAAGAAGACGGACACTGGAAAGACTCTGATGCAGATGTTGAAAGCTTCTGAGAACTCTGAGAAAAAGAAATCCGGAGAAAAAACGATGGAGGTGAAATCAAAATTATGAAGGAAATTGCTTTTGTATAGGTTGTCCATGGACTTTCATGATGGACATGAGTCATATCTACATAAACATAAATAATCGTGATTTATAATTACAGCAAAGATTTTGTTAGTCGCTTTGCTGTTATTAATTACACACGAGAGCCAAACAGACTTAGATCTAATGTCTCAGATGAATTCCATGCCACTGCAAATATTCAAACTTGAGATGAGATTCAACCCAATTAAGTACAGTCAATCAAAGTCAAACTCGTACACTGTGATATTTCTTGTTTAATTTAAGATATAGAAAGTAATATACCAAAAAAAAAATTCAATATTTTCATTTTGGTACGCAGTAAAACACCTCTTCTTTGTTTCACAAAAACAAATTTTAGATTTACACATTATCAAAGTAACACATCACTTTTATGATGACTATTCGAACAAAAAAAGTCAAAATGGAACTCGTACACTGTTCCATTTTGACCTTTTTTGTTCGAAACTTGACCGATATTCAAAATCTTTGTATTAAAAAATATAGATACAAGATATCTTCATTTCAGTACTTTGTTGGATGTCCTTTATTTCTAATTACATGTTCCAAACGTTTTGGCATTGATCGATCGAAAGTTTCATTAAATCTTTACTGATTTTGTTCCATTCTTCCAATAATGCCTTTTTTAAGTCATTTTTCTTAGAAATTTGATTATTGCTTACAGCATCTTCTAATTGATGCCATAAATTTTCTATCACGTTTAAGTCTGGTTCTTGTGGATGAGTTTTAATGACTTTAGGACAATTGTACAGTAACCACAAACGAGTATTGAGAGCAGTATGCTTTGGGTCATTATCCTGATGGGTACTCTGGTGGGACTTGATAGACTACCAATTTTCACTTTTGATGGATACTTTCTAACTTATGAAAATTTCCTAAGAAATAAAACACACAGTAAATGTCTTACAATGAATTTTCTACAATTAGATAATCTTGTGCATGGTGTCAAATAATTACTATCTGTTCTCCTGATGATCCATTGAAAGAACCATTTTCTTGCAATGGAACTTCTCGAGTTCGATCCCAAATTCCTATTTAATAATGGGAAATAGATGTTTTATTCCTGCTCTCTGCATATAATTCTGCCTAGATGTCTGCATGAATATTTTTTGGATTAGGATTCGGGAATACAACCTATTCTTTAAAAAATGTTCTCCAAAACATTTTGTGACCGATATTCAATTGTCTTGCAGTATCCATCATTTGTCAGAGGATTTACTTCATTTTGTTTAATATTATTATCATTATAAGTTTACGGTTTCTTAGTATTAGGGCCATGCTCTTCAGTGCACTTTGAATCTAGACATTGCAACAGCGGTAGAAAAGATGTTCTACTTTTGCTCCCTGTTGTACTTGGGTGTTTTCTGACTTTTTTCTTTGTGACTTGTGAATAAGACTCACAATCTTTGAAGAATAATATTCTAATAAGCAATGATTGTCGGTAGTTGTTGGAAAGTTTTTATACAATTTTCATCTATTAGGCATAGTTCTGTATGGTGAGCACAAACACATACTGTCCTATATATATCACAGATTTAGTCTCTAACAGTTAGGTGCAAGCTGGTGAGGAAAAGGGGTCGAGTATTCTTAATTTAGAAGCAAGAACCAAGCAGAAAATACCCAATCCAAACTGCCATACCCAGAGATATCATTTTACCTGAAGGAAACTGAGACCACAACCTATTTAACGTGCTCCAGCCTCCTTTAGTGAGCGTGACAGATCTTCGGTTAAATTGTAATATGAATTCAATAACTCAAATAATTGCAAATAGTAAAAATATGAAACAGACATTGATTCTCATTGGATGATGAAAGTTGAAATTAAAATTATGAAGTAGATGCTCCCGCAACTTTTTTCTTCTCGACAGAGTTTAACGCCAGGTGTTAACTACCCCACAATATTATTTTTCAATTTATTTCTCTTTAAGTATGTCTCACAGGATTCTGTCCTGAATTTGTACTTGATTTTTATAGCATTCTGTCTCTAGAAAGAGATTAGATTAAAAAAGAGATTGTTCGTAGTTTGAGAGAAATTACTTTGCAACTACTTTTTAACATGGAGACTGATTAAACCGTTACAGAGCGATTTTATATTTTAAGTAAGCAAAAGTTTTCAGGGAAGTTCACTAAAGTGTTCTATAAGAGTTTTCCCTTGCAATTTTGGTTATAAACACTAAGTTTAAGGGACTCATCGTTTTTAATGCGTTTTAAATTTTTTTAGGAACATTGCAAAAAATGATCGTATTTTTAATATCTTTTGTACTGGCTTTTTTCTGTTAAAAAAGAGAAATATGCCTATTTTCTTCAAAAGTTTTGAAATATTGAAATTTTCTATATAGTATATCTGTCTCTATGGATATGTGTTCATTGACCGTAGTCATCATAAATGTTTCAGTAAATTAGTCCAAACCAAGCAAAAATTACAACACTAATAAACATGAATTCAGTAGAAATAACGAGACGCAATAAGTGAACTGCTATCAGAGTAAGTATATATATAAAAGATGCGTGGGTATTAGAATTTTTTGAAAGTTATGTACTAAAATATTATTGAATGCTAAAGTCTTTCTATTTGTAAATATGAATCTTATTCTTATTTATAGTGCTTTCTCACATTTATGTTTTTATTATTTAATTATATTGCTTTTTATATAAGTGGTTTTTTATTTTTTTCACGTTATTGACACGTGTTACTGATAATTGGTATATAAGAAATGTTCGTAAACTTGATGCTAAAGTGCAATTATTTGCACACACATCAAGTGTTTGATTCTGAATCTACCAATCGAATGCATTAATATAATATAAATGCTGTAATAAATTGTAGATTTGTGCGAGGAAATTTTTAGGTTAATGTTTGTCATTGACTTAAAAAAATGAAAGAAATTATTCTGAAATATTTTATTTCACAAAATAAAAGTCATTTAAAAATATACACATGGACATAGAATAAAAACATAATTTATGCATACGTCTTAAAGTCACATTTAAAAATCATTATGGATTAGTTTTATTAAGATTAGGATACGTAAATTAATTACAATTACACAACAGTTATATTTTCCAGATGAGACAAATTTCACTGGAGTTGAAAATATAAACCTCATAATGTATATATAATAACCAATAATGTGTAATATATTTGGTGCTTATATTTTGTTAAATATAAATACATTGCATAAGTTGACTATGGAAAACTAACTACTTATTACAGGAAACATTTTTCTTAATATCTTTGTCATTTGAATGGCTGTAGATTCCATTTTAACAACTGCATTACACATTACAGCAGGTTTATAAATACCATGAAAAAACAGTTTAGTGTGATATTTATATAAAAACATGACACATTATGACACATTTTAAGGATGTAAAATAGTAGGGGTGGATTAGAATTAATACCATTAATAGCTACACAGATTCCAAAAGTTTTTCTCCTTCATTTCAATGAACGTGTGTGCACTTCGTCATAAGGAGAATATGAAAACGATAATCGTTGTCATGCTACATACGGATAAACACGTCGGCTTCAGCCGTTGCAGTCCTGACAATTCATCTATGTACTGTATTTTCTTCCAGTAAGTTATGCTCTTAACCAATCTTATCAAAGAAAAATCCCTATTGTATTTCATAAACCTATCTCGATGCTCAAGAAGCAGCGTCCAGATTCTTTTTCTGTGAAATGGTCAACGCAAATGGTAGAAATAGATATTCAGGGAAAAGAAATATGCATTTAATAACACGTGAAAATGATATTTACAAAATAAAAACCTATTCAAACAGAGAAAAAGAAATCATCAACAAAAAAGTGCACATACTATAATATATATAAGTTATTCTAACGACATATTTCTTAATAAAGATTTACATCATTTGGCACAGGTGCCGTATAATCCATGACGCCAAATTCTGAGATTGGCGATTTTTTGGCGGATTTTCTTATGTATCTGGCAATTTCTTTTTTGTTATGTCATACAAATGGAGACCTATAAGAATTATGCAGAAAATTCTATTTTGGTAACCCTAGCATTTACGCATCGCACACGTTACTGTATGTCATCTTGGCAACATTTCTTCATCACCAAAAGAATTCAGAATTTGTAATCATGGATTATACGGGACCTGTGCCCATCATTTTATAACTAAAAATAAAGTTATACGTCAGATATTTTATAAACATCCATGTAACTTACAAACCACACACAAGCATACTAAAATGTCAGTATTTACATTATTTGGTCAAACTGTCTTGAATAGAGAATCTATATTGAGATCGACAGAATGAAAAGTTTTACTATGTTACATTGGAGTCTGTTGAAACTTCTTTTCATTTGGTGTCCAGGTAGAGCAATGGATGACATGATGTGAAAAAGAACTAGGAATTTCACTTGCACTCAAAAGACGTAGAAGAACGATAGAAGGAACAAACATAAAATGCACCATGGATTCTGCTACAAGCATGTCCGCATAATTTGTCGATGAATGAGGTGTCGAGATCACTCTGCCAATAATACTCTTCTCTCCCACCTCGTTTGGTTCTGACTGAGGGATCCAATAGCATCAATCCTTTCATGCTGTAAAAATAATAAAAACAAAGATTAGAAATGTGGAGAAAAATGACGCAGGGTGACAAATAATGTTACACCTGACTTCCATTATTATTGAATGCGGACAGATACATTTCTGATAAAAGTGTTGAAGTAAATTAAAATGGCTATACATTACAAGTCAGTATGATTTGAAGCGCGTCATAGTTTAAAAATTTGGAAGCTAATGGTCTTATATATCAATATACAGAGGGTATTAACACATTTTTAGAACGATTTCGATTAAGAATTTTAAAAAAGTAAATGCTTTAAAATAAAATTTTTTAGCAAGAGCTTATTATTTGAAAAGAGAAATATCGTCAGCTACTTTTAAATTTATTCTTCTTCCAAAATGTCGCATGTAACCAAGCTGTGGATTGAAGGATATGTTTTTGCGCTTTCCGAAGAGAAATATTCTTTATCCAGTATTCAAAAACGTTGTGAAATGGATGCTATTAAAATTTCTAAGTGCAAAATAAGCAACATTATTAATCGGACAGGTAAAAACCGTCAATCATTATTCCTCAAACGAATATCCGAAAAAAGTACGTACTGTTTCAAATGTTTCTAAAGTGAAATCGCTGGTAACAAGAGAAAACCCACCAACACAAAAATCAATTGCAACGTCTTTAGATACATCTGTAACAATAATAAATAAAATAATAAATCAAGATTTACAACTTTAAAAAGCTAAAAAACATATTGTTCACCAGCTTTTGCCGAGACGTGGCTCAACGCAAAACATTTTGTAGAATCCGGTATGAAAACCATTTAGCAGGAGATAAATGGAAATACATTGTGACCCTTGATGGAACATGGGTTTACCTAAATGACCGGAACAAAAAAATGTCTATTTACTATAGAAAACGAGGAGAAAAAAAATGTACAAATCTGGTTTCGTCAATGTAAAGAAAGTTTCAGCAAGGAGTTTATGATAGTCGCAGGTTTCTCCTACAATGGGAAATTAAAAATAAATAGAGCAGAAAAAATGTTAAAATCAACTCATCATACTATCAGAATAAGGTTTTGCGTCCAATATTTACAGAAGAAATTCCACTTCTTTATCCCAAAGACTTTCAAAGAATGAAACGTCTTCAAGGCAAAGCTATAAGTTATACTTCGAAAACTACCACTGCATTCCTTGTAAAAATGAAGACTAATACAGGTATTGCATACATATCTTTTCAACATATTTCTGAGAAGTCTCCTGACGTTTCACCTATGGACTATTGTGCCTTTCATCTGTTAAACAGAGCTCCTTCTAAGACGCAAACCCACCACGATAGATGGACTCTGGAAAGTTGTGGATGAGGAATGGAAAGCAATACCTCTGGAAATTTTACGAAAAGCTCTTATATCATGGAAATCACGATGCAGACTTATAGTTCAGAAAAAAAGCTATCAGATCGAACATTTAAAAGAATAATCTTTACATTTTAAACATTAATTAAACGGCCCCGAAATCGTTCTAAAAATGTGTTAATACCCTCTGTAGATTGTTGCACCAGCATGCTTCACTATCGCTGAGTTGGACTCTACCAGTTATATAGAAGCAACCGGGTGGAATCTTCGTAGTTCTGAAGCAGAGACCAAGCATAAGACTCCTAATACTTGGCTTGCCACCCCTCAGAGTTATCATTTCACTTGGAGGACATTGCGACTAAGCCCAGTTTTAACGTGCTAATCGAATTATGGGTGAATAAATGGAAAAAAAATTTTAAAGTGGCAGTGGTTAAGATTTAAATCACAGTTTGAAATGTGAAGAGAAGAACATATACAACAGGCATTGGCTTTTAACTACTTTGGCATTACTAATGTGGGTTGCATACGTTCTTTTCTTTCCATAATTTTATACAAGGTCACATTTGGTATTAAATCGCTGTTGCTTTGCAATTTTATAATTGACGTTTTAACCTATTTCATTTAGTTTTACAGGAAAGAGGAATAATTTCAAAATATTACCATTAAGGACGCTGAAAAGTTTTTGCACTCATAACATATAGCCACATCGACACCTTTTCTAGGACATAACAAGTGTTCAAAAGATAAAAGGCTTGAGACAATTGAGTTATCTAACAATACTAATATCATTTGAAATTTAATAGTTTATGAATTTTATTTGCTTTATAATAGCAGTAACACTTGATAAAAGGGAATTATCCATAACTGTAATAGTATTTTAATTTGATTTATTTCATAATAATAACAGTAACAATAAGAATTTGGTTTTTGTTTCGAAATATAAGTAACAGTTCAATTTGATTTGACCCTTAAATATAGTAACAGTAATGATATTTTCATTAGTAATTGATAAGTTTGAATTCTTCATATTAGAATAGTAGTTGAATACGATTAGTTGTTTAATAATAGTAATACTTCAAGAATTTGATTTGTCTTGTAATATTAGAAGCAACTGATAAATTTTAATTGACTATAATAGAAATAGTAGTAGAATTTGATTTGTTAAATAATAATAGTAGTAAAAGAAAATGAATACATAGCTCAATAATTACTATCCAAAAATTAAACAATAAAATATTTTAAATCAAATAATAAATTGAAAATATAATTTCTATTTTGAATATTCGAGTATCATTTTTGAATTCTACAATACTTAATATTTCAAAGAAGATAATGTCGAATTACGCCATTTACTCGCACAACATTTTCTTCGAAGAATGATTATTATTGTGTGAGATTCACTTTCGGAATTATCTTCTGAAGTAGATTTCCAAAAATTTATTGTGTTTTGCTTCAGCTGTTTTGCTACTAACGTAAATCCAATTTTCTGCAAATTTTCTTTTTCCTTTGATTAATTGTTAATTTGATTATTAATTGATTTTTTAATAAGAATTAGATTTGCCTTTGATAAACTTACTTTTACAAATGGAATGTAATTCAATTAAAATAAAGCATTTGATATTGATCAAAATATGAAATCAAAATAATTCTTAATTTTCCCATTACAGATAACTTAAACATTGAAAAATGCTTAAAAACAATAGTCAGTTGTCATGAAATATCGAATTTCGATTGAAAGCTTTACAATTTTGAACTACTGTTATTGACAAGGGGATTAATCAATTATTTCTAATTTAAGTATTCATTTATTGCTATTGCTGCCATACAGAGAAAAGCATACAATATACTTTCATTATAGTGTTGAATTTCTCATTTTATTGCGTTAATGACTCTTCTATTCATTATTTTTCGTTTCCCAGAAAATTAGTTATTCATGTGGAATCATACCAAACGATTCAAAATTAGAAATTAGAAGAAGGTTCATAATTGGTAATTATTACCAATTAATGAATTGAATTAAAAAAATGAATTCGTGAAGAACTCTTGAACATTTTTCCATCAATTATCACGAGAGCTTTGTAAGTGACGGAATTTTGAACCCCACAAAGTTGGCAAATTTACCGCCAAAGAAAGTTGTAGCTCAATTTGATATTCACAGCATGTTCTTATCTTTCAGAAGGCCATTTTATAGAAATATAGAGGGCCATATTCACGTATTTCACGAGAGGAAATCCCTACAATTCTCAAGACTACAATTGTTCACGCGAAATAGCAACACAATCAGCTCCCAGATTGTAATTTAGTGAAGGGACAACGCTTTTTGATTGAAAGGTTTCGGTTTCATTCCCAGTCATTAATGAGCAATCGGTGAAGGGTTTTTCGCATATTATTTTTACTTTCCCATCTGCCAGGATGGATTTTTGTGAGTTTTTGGACTCATTCTCTTGGGACACGTGAATACGTTCCGCTGATGAAAACAAGTCCTCCCTGAAGAGAAAAATGCCGAATGAAATATAGTCTTAGCTTGTTAAACTGGTCCACTACGCAATGTTAAGTAATTCTCATTCACTTTTTAATTAACTATTGCTTTTTTTTGAGAGCAGAATTTTTCATTCAGTAATTGTTATTTATGACTATTGGAGAAGCGATGCTCGCTAGCCCCGTCGGCTACGCGAAATTAAGTCAGAAGGCTACGTCTTTCGTTTAACCAGAGCACCACGAAGGCTAAAGCATGTCTTTAACCAGCAACCAATCGACTCTCATCAATTCATGCTCTAAGACTCCTCCGATAGATGGCACCACCAGAGGTTCCACTCCCTCAATTTTGAGTTTGATCTGGAGTGTGAGGAAATTTTTTCCAGACGTTGAGATTGGTCGTTGAGTAGTTACCATTACACACATGGTAACTACTCAACGACCGATCACAGAACGAGCACGTATATCGCATGTACTTGGGTCTTTGGTGGCATTGGGAATTGAACCCAACCCTTTCGGACGCAAGGTCGATGCCCAAACCACTGGGCTACCAACATCCATTCACTCGATAATGTGCAGTACTATCACTGGTTCATGATAAGAGACTGAACATAGTAAATATGTAGTTGAAACCATTATAAATGAAGAATATTATTGTTGGCCAAACTTACTTGCGCCAAGGTTCCTATGCATAAAGGTTCGAGGAGGTCGAGAGTATTGGGGTAGTGCCCAGCACCGTTGAAGGCCACGGTAGCATCTCTGCCTCCTTGCTCCAGCATCACGTCCATTCCACCAGGGTGCTGAAAGAAAATTCATGATGGTAACACAAGAGATGAATCATGTAGACATTATTATTTTTCAGAGATAGAGACTCGATTCAAATATCGTCAAATCTTGTATACTTGGCAGAAAACTCGAATCATAACAATAACAGTCGTAAATATCATGAAAAAAAAATTCTAGGAATAAAATAACAGGTATTCAAAAATTTTTTTTAATAAAATTCAACTTAAAAAATAAATACAAATTTTTGTCACTAAACTAATATTAAAATGGCAGCATATATATCTACTTATAAGGTTTGAGGAATTTATGGTTCACGACGGAACTTTGGCTATAAAAACTATATTCATATGAGTGGTTAGAGTGAGCCCACGCTGACGTTTATATTTCACCATTTCGTTCAATAACATCTCAACAGTTAGCAGTTAACTTTAAAAAATTCCAATTCCACCGGCTTTTTTTTTAATTCTTCTCTGTTGTCCATGACAAACATTTCAATTTATTTTGCAAAATATAATTTAGAAGAATAAAGTGGCGACTTGATTTACACTTCTTGAAGATTTTAGTAAGACATTTGGGAGGACTTTTATCCCAGTAAAAATATACACCAGATCATAATAACAGTGATTTTCTTGATTATAAATGAATTTGCGGTACAAATGTCATACAATATTTTTGGCCTGATTAGAAGTTGAGTAAATTTTTTTGGCAATTTCTTCCGTTCTCTTGACAACTCATATATTTGTCGAAGATTGATGGAGAACAGCATAGATTTTCAAACTCTTCGTTTTAGTAGTTCTGGTTTTGTGAATACAGCTTAAACTTCTATCTATTGGCAAGCAAAGCTATAGTCTCTAAATACTGCCATTTAATCGCCAAAATCTCCTCTTCCTTCAATAGCATACATTAAATCAATAATTTATTTACTAGGATACTGCAGAGAGTAAAGACGATAGCTTCTTGAAATATTCGCCAATCATTTTACCATCAATTTTTCTTTTTCTATAATATCTCAATTTTTTTAATTACAGCTAACTGTCCATTCGTATCTTAAAAGTTCGATATTATTTTTAGCTTATTTTTAAAATATTTTTTGTTGTTAAATAACATTGTTATCAGTACGCAGTATACACGAGAATTTATTATATTCACAATAAAAAATGATAAAAATTAAAAACACATTAATTTGAAATTTATAGTGTAACAAGTTCACAATTTTTGACGTAATTTTTTAGCATTTTTACTCTTGTGTAATTAAAAATTTATAATGATATTTTAATAAGTTATATTACATTATTATTTTATTTGTTTTTGTTACATTTTCACTTCCCTTTAAGCTGTATATATATATATATATATATATATATATATATATATATATATATATATATATATATATATATATATCACTTTATATATATATATATATATATATATGATATATATATATTTATATATATATTTAATCATTAAAATGGTTCTTTAAACAATGTTTTTTCAAAAAAGTAAAATATAAAATATGTTTTGAATCACAATTTTTCTTCACAAACAAGTGTATTAAAATGCTATTTGTAAAGGCTTATAGCTATCGTATAGAAAGTGGATGTTGAATACTGAAAAATATCACATAAAACGCTTGTCTCAATATTATTCACAGTTGTTGAAACAGTTGTAAAAATATTATCATTGACTCTTATCAATTCAAATATCCCTCAAAATTTGTTCTTTAAGAAACCAGTTTTATCAGATATATGTTCATGCAATCTTCTGTATGTGTTCTGTTTCAGGATATTTTCTATGTTGGCGTTTCAGCACAATTGCCGTTATATATTTCAGATTATTTCTTTCAACGACTGTAGGAAATCTATACAGTTCCCGATTGATTCTTCTCGTTGTGCATTAAATTTTGGAGCAGAGTATCTACTGAGAACAATAAAGATCAGGCTACTGTTGGACTAATAAACGGGAAATTTTAGCACATATTTATTTTAAAATGCTCGTCTTAATTATGTCCTCAGCATATTCATGCTGAGTCACATCAAATCAATATTATTTAAAGTGTATTCATTAAATATTGTAAAATTAATGACACCATGAATACTAAATTGAATTCAATGAAATTCACGATAGAAGCAAATAAAATGGAACATACTTTGCTCAAGAAGGAAGTTACGTCATAGACGTTGTCGCCAATGACCATCCAGCAATCGTCCATGTGACAATGGGCGGAAACTTCAGACATTGTGTAAACTTTACGGTAGAACAATCTTTTCAACACTTCTTTGGCTACCTCCATAGCTGTGGATTTTTTTTTCAGTTAGATTTCCAAAAGGAACACTGAGAAATATGTTGGGATATTTTATAATGGTTATAACTTTTTTTCAAAAGTCTGCTTCACCAATTTTTGTCCCCAGAGAAGGATGAATCAATGCGTAAAAACGTCTGAAATATCATTCTTTGCAGGGATTAAAAATTATCGATTCGATTAATCGTCCTGAAGAAACAAAAAAACAATCGAAGAAGCTTTTAATGGATCTTTGTGTAGAGAAAAAGATCTGGAAGCTTTCTTTGCAGGAGTACATTCAGTTCTTTTAACTTCTTCAATGATTGCGGTCAATGGATAAGACAAATCTGTTGAGAGATACATAAATTAATTTATGCAATTAAAAAAATTATCGTTAATTTGAATCAGCAATAAAAAGTCTAAAAGTTCAAAAATATAAATTCTACAACATTTCTTTAATAAGTACTATAGTTTCACTATATATAAGCTGTTTCTCACAACCGCATCGAAAATTTTATATTTAATATTAGACATTTGAGATATTTTATTTTAATTAAGCTAAAACGAAATAAAGTTTTTTGTGTTAACGAATAATTCACAAATTCCTGGAGAACCTATCATTCAGATAATGCAATTAGTTTCTGAAATAAATATACAATTCATTTTTATATCCAAGACTCATTTTCTAAATTGATTCACACAACTGATTTAAAAATCTGTCTCTGCACATGAACTTTGTGAGTTTGCTTAAAAGCTGTTAATAATGACAGTTCCTATTTTCTTACAGCAACATATTCACGTATTCATTGAGAAAAATTTCCATAAAAATAATTCGGAACGCGAGTTGAGAAATTTTGTAATTAATATTTTTTCTTTCAAATTTGCTTCTGAATTGCGTATGAATGTGTGAAATCTTTCTATAGAAGCAGCCAATAGTAAGGCACACACAATTCGTTCTTTCTCTCCTTTAGTTTTTTTATGATATGTACATACAAATGAAGAAAGATATTTATTGTACGTAGTGTGTACAAAATGAAAATAAAAAGATATTAAATTTGAAAGCAATTTGGGGTTTAAAAGGGAACGAAATTAGTAGAAACTGTTGCTGCCGCTGGTAGATAAAAATGGCCTTTTTACCCGATTAAGCAAGGAATCGAACTGAGCTTTGATGACAGAAGCGGTCAATTCAGTCCATGCCACCTCAAGTCTAAGGTACATTTTATAAACAGTACCAGGAGTGGCATGCGGGAATCTTTCTCCAACCCATGACTACCAGTTGTTTTCATTGGTGAGAGGTTTGGAGATCATGCAGGCAAGGACAATAATCGAATGCTCTCTGTATTGAGTCAGGTCAGGACCATGACATGCAACATATTCTCTTGTATTATCTTGTTTTACAAAATCACACACATTTTGCATGGCTCGAATATAGAACAAAACCACTGGCCTTAGATGTCAAAAATGAACCGATCCATTCATATTACTAAACATCCAAACAAGAAGTGTGCGTCAGGTATTGAGTGGCCGCCCATACCATCCAAACCACTGCAGAGGCACCATGGTGATATGGAAATGTTACTATCTAACGAGCGTTCTCTTTGGAGACATTTTAAAGACTATACTGTGTAATTTCTATATCCAGCTTTGTCATTTTGCGCATCAGAGTTAACGATGATCTCCCTCTTGGATGGCAGAGATAAACCAATGTAATGAGTGCCATACAGACAATTCATATTGCTTCAACCTGACCACTAGAGTGGTGTTCCCAGATGGTAACCTATCAAGTACTCATTGGGCGCTGCATCTTTTTCTTGAGCTCTCCATGGTCAAGTGCCCGGTGAATAAAGCTCCAGGTTCAATTCCAGCCACTGTTGAACAACAGGAGATTCATATCGCTTTTTTGGATTTTTTCCATTCGTCTACTGTGTTGGGTGCATGGGAGATTTTCGGCTTTCTTCCATTGATGCGCACTTGAATATAGTCAACTATTTATGAAAATTTTTCCTGGATGGCAATTTATGTGGAGGATGGTAAAATGACTCACAATGACCTTTGATCATTAAGTTTTCCACTACGTGGTGTCAAAAGCGTTACCAATCGTACAAATACTGGACATACTGTAAGTAAGACCATTTCCTGAGTACTGGTCTGTACTATAGTTGTATGTTTTTGACGTTGACATCACAATATATCTATATTGTCATGCTTAGTGATGGGAAGGAGATGCCATTATAAGGCGTAGTCAATATGATCTTCAACAATCCGGTTCGTTCAACATAGATTAGATTTCAACCAACGCGAGTAATATATGGCAGAACGATAACCACTTCTTCTTATTCGTGAAATAAATAGGATAATCTGACAAAAAGCTCCAACTCTCTGCATAGCAATTTACCATAGATAAATCCACTGCCCAAATTTTTTTTTATGCTATAGCTTCAAGTGCTTCATTTATCTCTGATGCATCGTCCAATAACGTTGAGATTCTATGCATATGCATATTCCAATCTATATTCTTCTATATTGCGATTTTGACGTTTGAAAGATCTTCCTTTTTAGGCAATGCAATTCTATATAATTGATACTAGTATGCATACATATATTTTTCTTTAAATGTTTGAATGTTTTGTAATATTGTTCTTCTAGGCAAATTGAAGGAGTATTAATTTTGTGGATGACATTATTTTTCGTTCAGATTTGTTTCTAGATCACACATAAACGGGTGTAGGTGTAAAACTTCAGTGTGTATGCTGGATATAGATTAAATTATGCATATATATGTGTGTGTCACAATGTTTGTGATTCGAAATTGAAACAAAGTTAATTACACAATTACAGTTTTATAGCTTTTCAAATTGACACAAGTGTGATGTTTATTCTGGTGAACGTTAGTAAATCAGTCGGAACTCTGTATAATTAGGCACATTTGTTGGATGGTGGCGAAACAAATAGGAAATATGGCGCTTTTTTTTTTGCTTTTTGATTCTCAACCCTCATAATGATGAAGGGATCTCATACAAAGGTCACCCCGAATGGTGCCAAAACCAGTGAAGCAAAAATACAACAAAAAGGAGGCTATCGGGAGACTTGCCAAAGTATTTGCAGCCCTGTTTCCCTCGTGTCAAGTGGTTGGAAAACAATGCTCGGAGGCACTACTACCTCCCAAAGAGGACATGTCGCGACCGAAATAGAAGCGCCTTTCTCTCAAAAAGTTTAAAGTTAGACGCCGTCGGAAGGGGAATCTCACTTTGCTATGAAAAACCCCAACTGAATTCTTCGGAGGAGATTTCCTGCGGGACAAAAATCTCCTTCAAATAGAATTAAAACACTTGAAATGTGGGGCAAAGTTGGAAACAAACAGTTTTAATTCTCGATTCCGAAGCTGGAATCGAGCAAGAGAGTGGTCAAAACGGAAATAGTGACTGGCATAAATCAGAAAGAGACCAATACTTGAAAATAATTTATTATGACTGTACAAATCATTAAATAACCCAAGAAATATTAAACATTTAAGTGCATAGAAAAGTGTTGGATCTTTTAGTGACGTTATCACTCTAGCATCTAGAAGGAACTTTAATTATTTTTCTAACTCGATATACTGTCATATCTATTAGTTAGGTGTCGACTTGAATGTGTAAACTAAACTGGTAAGGCATGAACCAGAAAACCAAGAACCCAAGTGTGGAGATCTTACCATTCGAATATAGTTCAAAATTATGAGGTATTGATGCAAGAGAAGTTATGAAATATATAACACACAGATCTAGGTACTTTTATATAAAATTAGTGACTTTAATAAAGACAAAGAATGTTTTTCACACTTATATACCTACATTAGTTATCATCCTAAATCTTTTAATTGATCGGGATTTGAAGGTAGGGTAGGAAGTCCCGAACTCAAATATCAAGAATTAATCAGTTGAAACCGATCCGAAATTTAATATTGACCGAACAAAAATATGTTTCTGGTTCCACTTATACCTCAGTAAACTAAGTTGCTCAAATGTAAGAGCTTCATACCGCTGGCGAGTTTGAGAAGCAAAATATTCTTTTTTTTTTAAATTTAAAATACGAAGAATTAAGATCATTCCCTGAGTTGTTAAAAGCGCTAGTGACAAGAGAAACAGGGTAACATTTTCAATACGTTTGAGAGAAAGACTTAATTTAATGCGAAATTATCGGAAATTCTGTTCCGCTTTATCGGATGTAATTCCAATATTAGCATTGCACTCAACACGTGAACAACTGAATTTCGGAAGGGATTAAATTAATTTGTAATAAAATATAATTAAATTATTTTAGAATATTATTTAAATTTAAGAGATGAAAAATGAAGAGGAACAATATTTACATATTAAATATGAAATTATTAGAATTTCTGCCTTGCATTGAATGCATGATATGAAATACGAAGAAAATAAATTTGCTTCTGTTATATTTTTTACATTGATTCACTATACATAGTAAATAGCTTTAAAGTGTATTAAAAATAATAAAATGCAACAAACTAAATAACATTAAAATCAATATAATTGGAATTTTATGTTAATTATAGATTAAATTTATAATAAATGGTTCACTTATTCTGCATTTATTGTTTTTTAATAAGAATAGTTTTTATCCAACAAAAAATGTATTTTTTGTTGGATAAAATCTATTCTTATTAAATTTGAATGAAAAGGACCATCAATCAAAATCAATCAAAATATGGGACAGTGATTATATGTTAGAAAAAATTATATTTTAAATGATAATTTACAAAAATTATAATCTAGATCGTTAAGATAATCCAAAACTGATATATATTTCAATTTCGGCACACTCAATTTCCCAAGTATATAACTTAATTTCGTGTTTTAAATATTAATTTTTTATATAAATTATTATACTGGAGTTTTAAAACATAACGTAATAAAATAACTGATATTTTTAATGATCTTTATGTGCTTATAGATAAAAAAACTCATTAAAAGTTTTTATTCTTTATTATGGGTAATATTTTTTAATTCTTTATTTTGTTTGTAATCAATGAAAGAATGTATCATATTTAACGCATGCTTTTAGAAATTGTATCTAAATCAATAAAGATCTATCTTGACATCCATTTCGTTTGTAAACATACTAGGAATATTTCACAATAATATTTTAATTGTAATTTAAATAAATTAGCTGCCCTAAATTTCATAAAAATATATTAATTAGTATACAAAACAAAAAATATTTATAAGCTTTTATTTAAAACAAATTAAATTAAAATTTCTAAAAGTCGAATGAACAATCAATAAGATTATAAACTCAATCAGAACTAAACTTGTAAACTTTTGCAATAATATTTCAAATCAAAATTTAAATTTCCCAGCAAGAATTATGAGAATCGTGTTAAAGACTATCGAATTTATTACATAAGTACTAAAAGTCTGTTTCGTGTAAATTAAACCTGTATAATAATAAATAAAAAGGAAAATTCGATTGCCAATGTAGGACATTACATAATGATCATATACTTTAAAGTAAGGCAAATTCTTTTATATACATTTTAGGTGAAATATTTATGAATAATAAATTGAAACTATATCTATAAGAATTCACAATGTCTTCTTTAGTAACAAAGAGTACAAATTATAGATTTCAAAATACAACATTTCAACAAAATATCTTGATTATTCAATACAAACCATACAGATATAATAGCCATATCGTTTAGTAAGAGCCCGACCGCTTGAGATTGGTGTAGTGTGGCTTGTAGAGCAAAGTGCCACCTCAGGTGTTGACATCATCACTTGATCGTGGCTCAAGATTAGACACGATTAGTTTTGTTCAAAAGTTTTGATCGCCAGATTGGCAGGGATGAATGAATGACATTAACATAAGCCACAAAGCCAGAATGGTGCTAACTAGTTAATGAGTTAATTTTGATAATCTCAAGTGTCTCGTGTATCGAACAATGGGTCTAATGGCATATTCGACACCCGAGGTAACAAATTCTTGTCCAAACCACAAACGCAAAGGGGCATTAAATCTAAAGATTATCTGACGTGCGCATACCTTCGCAATACGACTAATTCTGATAGAAACAGATAAGATAAAATCAGACCATTTAATTTATTGATTAGTCACCTTAAGCTTAGTCTCGAAGCGTGAGATATAATAAGAGAGTATTAACCGGAGAACAGAAACGAAACATAAGAAAATGGAAAAAAATTGTCAATTCGATGACATGCATCGTACTACATATGATTATGGCTTATTCACATGTTTCTTTTGCTGTGGTATTTTAAACTTGCCGAAAAAAATTCCCATTAAAAATCAATTTTATTTTACCCCACTGTTTTGCATTTGACATATCTATATTGTACACAAATAAACACATCTAATGTGTATATTAGTTTAAAAAATGAGCAATATTTTTCAGGTTAAGCGTTTCGTAAAAAAAAATTTTAAATAGAAAAGTAACGGTTAAATTTATGCATTCACGATACTAAATTTGCCGGCCATTGCCAGTCCTTATGTCACTGAGGTGTCCATAACAGAGAAATAGCATTAATGGACTAAGATGAAGCTCGTCATTCTATGAGGAACGTATAAAACTCCGTGTAAGTCCATTTGTTGGTTTGCTGTGAAGAGCCTATAGATGGAGCTGCCTTGAACTCCAGCTCAAGTGTCAACTTCAACATTTGAAAATGATTTATGAAATTAGAATATCGAATAGATTTTTATTTACCCTCAAAATAATTATATGATGTAAAAAAAAATTGAGAAAATAATAACGTAATATTTTATATTATCATCAATGCATATATATATATATATATATATATATATATATATATATATATATATATATATATATATATATATATATATATATATATATATATATATATATATATGTATAAATATATATATGTATAAATATATATATATAATATATATATATATATATATATATATATATATATATATATATATATATATATATATATATATATATATATATATATATATATATATATATATATATATATAAAATTCAATGCTCCATAATGATATTGTAATGGCTAATTTATTTTTTAAATAAGATTTTCTAAAATTTTACATTTGACGCAATTTTGCGGATAAATAAAAGTTTATTGCTGATTCAAATAATTCATCTAATGCTGGCTTTCAGTGTGAGCTGAACATTATGAAACTGCAAGACACGCTTAATAAAAGAGGGAAAGAAATATCGCACGCGATATTTCTTTCCCTCTTTCCTTCCCTTTTTCCTTTAATCTACTATTCATAAAACGGTAGCGTGATCTAAATTAAGAAAAAGAAGAACCTACGTAAAACGCTCTACGACGAGATGAGGCATAGGAAATAAAAGAAAAAAAAAAAGAAAACTACATGTGTCCCATGCCTACTTACCCCCTTATTTTCTTCGCCAAGGCCGCAGCCATCCTTAAAATAGGAACTAAAGTGCCGAGTCAGACTTTCCCTTTCTCTTGCCGCCTGGATTCTGGGGCAGTGGCGAAGTTGCATCTATTAGACCTGAGGTCGGAGCATCAAGAGGATCCCAACTGCGCTCGCGCTCTCTAACGAAACGAACTCGACTTTTGTTGTGAAATTACAGTAGCTGAAAGATGGTGGACGTGTCCTACAGATGGAGGAAACCCCTCTTGCTGATGTACAACGACAACTACAGGTACGGCACGAACCTGTACGTTCCCGTCGTCAACTCACTGGACCATCGCACCCGTGACTATCCGATCATCCCTCAGTACGTTCCACCCACGCCTGCGCCCCTGCCGAAGGTTCCACTCGCACAGTACGACCTGTACGCCCCGGTGTCCTATGGATACGGAAGAAGCCTTCTCAAGCCCAGGAATCCTGAGGTACCTACCAAAAGTCGCATATCCAGCAGGTACTTTCCTACCTACCACGGCATGGAATTTCCATTTTAACCACCCAACCACTAGTTGTCTTAACCTCGGTGACATTTCCTGGGAAGAGAGATTTCCTGTTATTTTTTCGGGATGTTCTCCGAAAAAGCCCTTTTTAACGTCCGTCCCTTACGGCAAGAGTCACTGTGTGGCATGATCAGAAACCGAGCCCTTTTAGCCTCTCCCAAAAGACTTTCTTCCCATCCAAGCCCTCTGTGGACAGTGCCTGAAGAGACCACCACGTTCTGAACGAGGTTTTTAAGTTCTTGTGACTGATTCCTGTTCTTTTAGAATGTTCTGAACTATGCCTTGTTCTTGAGACTGATTCTCGTTCTTTTAGAACTGAACGAGATCCTGTTCGTTGGACACATTCTGGTTCTCTTAGAATGGTCAAAATTGCGATATGTATTTAATCACCCACACACGTAAAAAAAAAAATTCCTGATTAGAACCAAGTCCTTTAGTTTTCCCAAAAGACTTATCCATTCAACCATCTGAACCTCCAAGAGGCCTGCAATTATTGCAATTTATAATTAGCTATTCATAACAGTAAAATAATCCTTCAGACATTACAATTAAAAATAAAATATTAGATTTTTAATTCTGTGTGAATGTCGAATAGTTTCTGTCCTATTCGGCATGACTTGTGGGTCTCACATTCTATTTACATACCTTCACTGCCACATATGTTTTATGTGTATGTGTTTCGAACTATTTTATGTTCATACTCACATTCTCTTGTGACGTTTCTTCTGCATGTATTCTTTTCTTCTTCATCACATGTTGCGCAGACTGTCTTTTTTTTCAATTGTAAATTCCTTCAGTTAATGTTGCCAAAAAGTAAAGAAATATGTATTTGTTCTGTACAGAGCTGCGTTAATAATCATAAATTCAATGAAAATAAAGAAGTGTTTTTGTTTTAAATGTAGCATTTTTGTGACAAAATATATGTAATGTCAAAATTGAACGAATCTTTGTAATGATGTATAATCTATTCTTTTAATATTTTTTATTTAGTAATTAATATAAAAGTTTATTTCCATAGAATATAGAGAAATCTATCATGACAATAATTCAGTTTTTTTATCAATATATGTAAATATTTGGAGTTTCCTTTATATTTCAGCAAATTAAGGTCTTAGATTTACAGAAAATGATTTGTTTTATTTATAAATTCCATCAGATACTTCCTTTAATGTAAACATTTCATTTTTTTATTTAAAATTAGAGATTTTAATTTTCATTTAAATTAGGAAATACACATCGAATTAAAAATGAGTTTTTAATGTTATGTTGATTATATATTTACATTTTATAATAAAAATTTTTCTCTCAATTTATAAAATAAATACTTTCACGTAAGATGATTTTTTTACATCATACCTAGTGTTTATTTTTCTAAATTCTAAATAATTTAATTTTTTAATTAATTTATAAAGAGTTAATTTTTGAGAAAATTAATGGATAGAAATTAATTTTGTTAAATACATTATTTTGCATTCGTATTTTCTAATTGCCATGCTTTCTATTTAAAAATTTATATTCTTTTTATAATAAAAATGTATAGTAGAAAATCTTTTAACTTTAAATTGGAAAATGAAATATACAACTGAATTTAATGGCAAAAAATTCAAATTTAAGCATATAAATTTATGAATGAACTGTAAATTTTATATATAGTATAAATACAGTTTATTTATAACAATAATTCAGATAAGAAAAAATGTTTCAGTCATTCTTACAAATACATTTAAAAATATTGATTCTAATTTTACTTAACAAGAACAAATATTCATTTATACTTAAAAAATAAAAATTGCAATTTATTTGATATTAAAATAGCATTAACATAAAACCCTTTATATTTAATACTTTATACATACTTGCGTTTTTCTATTTAATAATATTTATATGTATATTTTCACTATCAAATGTAACTAAAAATTTAAAAAATATCTCAAAGAAGGTATTAAGAATTTATATTTTTTATTTGCACGAAAAAGCTATTGCTTTTTATTGTTAAATTTTGATTAATCAGCTCTAAATTTATAAAAAACAAACATTTAATAATAATTCAAATATACTCATAAGAAGCAACTAATTTGTTGTGTTCGAAATTCGTAACGTGAAAAATCGTTTTCACGTTACGCAAAAGAAATAAATATATTTCTTTTGCGAAAACGATTTTCTGTATTTTATTTGTAAATTTCTCAGCTATTTCCATTACATATTATTTAAAACATTGTAAAAACATAATCTTCTCATTGAAATTCCCAAGTTCATACAATTGTTATAATTAAATTATAAAATTGACATGTTTTTAATATGTTCATAACATTTCCATATTACCCCCTGGAAATCAGATAAATAATTCTTTGTAAAAGAATGGCAACGTGAAGTACTTCATAATTTAAAATTAGAAAAAAACAACTTTTTTTGTGAATAAATGACTGTTGGAATTTTGTTCAGGTTTAAAATAAAAACTCAATCGTACTCAATGCGAGCTATAAGCCTATGAGCATAAAGCTACAAAACAGTTTTTTGTCGTAACCTAACCTAAAAAATAAACAATAAATATTTATGAATTGTGTGCCATGAATTATTATTCTAATTTTACTTGTACAATTAAATGAATGTCAGTTTTTTATTCAGTAAAAATTAAATACGTTACATTATGTAAATTAAAAAAATATCAATCAATAATAAAACTAATTAGTTAACTACTGAAGAATAAATTTTCTTTAAAAAATGATAATAATTAACTGTAGAATGGTGTTATTTATATTTCTGAATGTAATAATTTTGTTTTTCATGTTACAAATTACATTTTCAATTCTCACTAAATTAAACATAAATTAGCTTTTACTTAATAATTATTTTTTCAAGGACTTTTTATAGAAAATTTGCTAACTCATTAAACTTAAAATAATTTTTAAATGAAACTTGAAAATATTTTTAATTTTACATAAGAGTTTTAGAGATATACATATCATTCGATGTATGTGAATTACTTGCGTTTAAATGTGATAAGTATTTCTTTATAAGCATGATGCCTACAACTTGGACATTGCTTTCAAAAGAAATTTAATGTTTTAAGTTGTTTTAGGATTTACAATTTCATTCTCAGTATAATTACATAGTTATGTAATTAAAATAGATAGGCTGACTGCCTACAAAGATTTCTTGCAATTTTAAGAATGATCTATTAGAAGACCATGGCCAAAAATAGAGACGCTTGGCAGTATTTAGTGAAAAATGTGCAGTACATAATATTAAATCGCCAAATATTTATATTATTTAAAATCCAAATGTAAAGTAAATTTTAACTTTGCAAAACGTTATTCTAATAAAAGTAAAATGACGATTTTCTTTGAACTCTTAAGTGATGTAAGTAAAATATTTAATTAAGATTTTGTGATAAAAAACACCAAGAAAAATAATGAAAAATTAATCTTGAATCATTTCTTATTTTATTCTACTGAAGAAAATTCCCACTTTTCTGAAATATTGATGAAAAGATGTACTAGTTTGCACAGTAATAAAAAATTATAAAATAAATTAATTCATTTAAAAATATAATTATTTTATTTGAGTGATCAAATATAAAACTCTATTATAGAGACATATTTATAAAAACTGCAAAAGGGCAATCATATGACATCATATTGATAGTCAAACTATTGTAAACTACTGTAATCCGTTTTTTTTATAATATCCACTGCGCATCATATTCAACAGCGACTCGGATCAAACCAAGGTCATAACACCCACGCCACAGAGAATGGTCATAATTTTGCTCTTTCACAAACAATGAGTAATAGGGACTGCAATGGATCACAATTATGATAAATAGCTGAGTTATTCTGATATATCAAAAAAATTTATTTTCTATTAAATCTCTTGCCTTTTCGGTTCAAAAGTTTGTGGGTTCGAATCCCATCTAGGGCAAGGATGTTTGAATTGCTTAAACCGTAGGTCCTTGTCTCATTAGGTCTCATGTGCAAAAAATGACCAATGAGTGATAAACAAACCAAACCAAATCTACATTAAATTATTAAAAAATTGTTTGATAAATTAAAGGCTATGCTTTCAGCTGTTTTTTTTTTGTTTTTGTTTTATAAATCATCTTTTAAATTTACGATTTCTAATATCTGAAGTTGTTAAAAAAACAGCCAACTACGTCATTCATTTGAACCCCTCTTTATTGTCATTGACTATGCATTGAGTTAACATCGATTCTTTAAACTTTCATACCACGCTAACGGAGGGAGATATTCTAAGAACGTTTTAAGTGTCTTCTTTCTTCACAGCACAATCCTGTTTGGTTGTGAGTAGTATCGAACCAGCTACCTTCCGAATAAGACCTTAAGGTTTTTTTTATTTGATGATTGTTTTTACGATTACATCTTAAAAATAATTAATATACTGGTGATCTGAAACCAATATTAAGCTAGTTTTTGCATTATTTAAATAAATATTTTGGAATTTAAAATTATTGGATAAAAATTTATCTCATTTAACTTTTTTTCAGTTAATAATAGAATTTTTTTATGTCTCATTCAAAGTGTAAATGGCATAAGCAATTATGAATATACACACATTGCCACTCAAGCATATGATTCAATTTAGAGAGGTCATTAGGTCATATCTATTACCATATTTAAATTTAGGTTTAATTTTAATCACCCTATTAAATAAGCAGAGTTAAAGAAAAACATGTGTTGATGACAACTCGTCAATATTCAAAAATTAAACATCCAGCTTATGTGAAAATTATATTTATTCGGAAGAATCTGGGCATAAGTATAATCATACAATTTTTTATAATTTTATGTTACAAATAACTTTGAATTTTCCAATCGAAAAAATATGATTGTTTTCAGTTAAATTTAAGAATAAATTCTAATACAGGTCAATTGTGAGATAAGAAAACTATTCAGACTTAAGAAATTGTGTGTTAAATAAGATGTCTATTGCAGGCAAAGTAGTTTGATCACCATTTTCGACCATTTCCTTTTTCTTACAGAGCGATTTCTTGATTTAAAAAGATTTCTTCAGCTTTACCTGTAGCAAGCCTGGTCGAGGCTCTATCTGTACCACAGAAGTAACTGGTGGAGGTACGTGACTTGGAGGACATTGCCACCACGCCCAGTTTTAACGTGCCCCAGCCGCCTTTAGTGAACACGACGAATCTTCGGAAGGCTGGGATTCGAACTCACTACCTTCCGGTAAAGAGAAAGATGCCATAACCAACCAGGCCAAGTGGATAGCCGCGCAAACTCAGTCCTGCTATGGTGTCAGAAAAGCAGATGGTTCGATAACAAACCCAGTCGAATATTTTCATATGCTGTAACGGTTGCATTGAAGTCTCAGTGGCATAGTGATAGTGTTTCACACTCCGTGACAGGTCCAGAGGTTCGATCCTCGGGCTGGGCAAGGTTGACTCAGCCTTTCATTCCTTCAGTGGGTCGATTAACTGAGTACCAAGCATGCTTGGGAACTAAACACTGGCCGTCTTACGTTAGGTTGACCACCTAACTGGGACATATGCTTCGCACTCCAGGGTCCTCGATCATGAAAACAGTTGTGGGCACTGTAGGCCTTGATCCACATGGGCTGTTATGCCATGGAGTTTAGTTCAGTAATGGTTGCACAGGCTTTAAGTCCTATTACAACAAATCATCTCTCGATTAATATAATAATAAAAGATTTCAGCACAGATAACAATGTCATGCAGCCTAAAAAATCTACCGAAATAAATTAATCTAACTTTTGTATAATAAGCGAGATAATTTTTCCTTAAATTGAAAAAAGCTATATTGTAAACAAAAAACAAATTGGCTGATCCATTTACCATTCTCTTGAAATAAATGCAAAATATTTTATAGAACAAAAGTTAAAAAAAATAATAATTTGATTTTTGATTTTTTTTAAAATTTTTTATTGTTTTAATTTTGAAACACTATACCCTAGAATTTAACATGTTAATTAAACCAGTTATAAATTTGCAAATTATGAAAATTATTTTATATATGACTCATTAGATATATTCCTAAAATAATTTTTCGGAACTTAAGTGTTAACTTAAAATTAAGTTGATATTTTAGTAAAAAAACCTTAAAATAAAAATTCTTAAGTAGAAAACATTTTATTCCATTTCTATCAATATAATCAAAAACCTCTTCAGTAAAATATAGTTAAAAATATTTTGGAAAAAATTTCTCCTCACACAGAAATGTTTCCATCCTTTTATGTTCTAATTCGTCTTCCAACGCCCATAACCTAGTTTGTATTATTTTTCCTCACCGACAAAGATAATAAATATTAGTAAAATATATTTGGGAAATTCCGAATAGATAAAAGGCAGAACTTACAGCTGATTGGTTAATCAGTCTTATATCTCGCGTTCAATTCCAGCCTCGGATTTTTTTAGTGCTAGTACAATTTTAAGTTTTTATTTGATTCAAGAGCGAAATAAGATTGTTATGACTGATTTTCTTGTAAAGAAAAGAATAATAAATTTTGTAATCATCAAAACCATTATATGAACTCTTGAAGTATAAGTACATAATATTTTATTAGTTTCTCATGTGCCACTTAATCAAATGTGGATATTTTGTCGCGCGTTCAACGCGATTCAGAGACAAGTTAAAATTTCAGAAATAAATGAAGAAAAGAAATCAGCATGATTCTTAATACTTAAAGAAGTAAATCTATATGTTGTAATAGAGAGAGTGTTTTGTTGAAACGTAAATGAAGTGAAAAATCTTAGATTATTCTATGGGTTCACAAATAATCTCTCCTCTTCAGTCATCATCTCGTCGTTTAGCGTCAAAGTCATATGACCTGGTGGAGTCCAGCGAAGAAACCTGTGAATTGGTACTAGCATCTTCATTACAATCGATATTTACCTAAAATGATGAATATTCGCAGTACAAGGACACTCCCAACATAGTGGTCTTAATTAGGTCAAGGCCAATTACTAAAATTTTATAATGTGAAGCAAAGAAATACCCGATACTGCTCATAAGCAGTTAGATTCATATTTAATTGAACTCCTGAAATGGCAGGTGCTTTCAAAAGGCATTTTCAGACCCTTTTTAAATGATATCCACAGTAACATGTTCCCGCATTACTATAATTTGAGGAACAAAATTTGTGTTTTTGTTTTAATTTTTCTTTACTGTCGAATTCTGATTAGAAGCTTTTAATTGTTCGAATTTTCTGCCCTCATGTTTTTCTTCTCTTTATTTAAAACTATTAAAAAAGATATTACATTTTTATGATTCGAATTTTTCGCATAAAGTGTAAGACTAGATGATATCTGAACCTTTCTCAAAATTTGAAAAGTAATTTTCTAAAAAGCACCAATGGCTACATTTGGAAAACAAATTTAATGTTCTAAAAGGAGAAAGATACTTAAACCGAATGGAGACACACAATTTCTGGCTAGCACCCAAAAAAGTATCCGACTGAAACAGAGTTGACAACAAATTTTGTTCCATTTCTAATTTTTTTGTATGGCACCATTGTTTAACACTCTGCATTTTTTATATTGAGAAGAAAGTCTTTTTTATAAATCAGACTGTCTCTTATATTTAGAAAGCTTTTTTTATTTTACCGAAAGACTTAAATGCTTACAACACGGAAGTCTTGTAAGCTGCAAACATTTAAGTACTACTTCGGGGAATTAAAAAGTCAAAATAAGAGGCAAACTAACTTCTTACTCTGTATAAAAAATTAAACATTTTTATTCTAATTTTTATAAGAATAAAAAAAATTAAGTTAAAAAATGTAACTTTTTATTCAATTAAAATTTTTTGGGGAATGTAATAGAACTTCAGTGAAGCTAAGAACATTTTTGAAAGGTATGAGATTTTTCAAGGTCATAAATTCGCCAAATTGTTTGTGCAAAAATCAATTTATGTCTTTAAAAGGACATTAAAATTATGGAATTACTAGCTGCTTATAGCTAGTAGTGAATGGGCGAATAGCTGCACATTTTCAGTGAAAATCCTTAGACCATTAATTCTTATAATAAATATCACACGTTCTTAACATCATTTCAAAATTATCACCAAAACATAATTTGGAGATATTTTCTGACATAATAAATTTAAGATATAAAAATTTAAATTTCTTTTTAATTTTATGTAGCACATAGAATTATCATAAAACTAAGACTTTTCAATATTTTTTGCATGTTTGCTATAAAAAAGTGATATATATTCTGTAAGGTTGCGGTAACCAAAGTTCACCGTATTATAAACCACTATATCCCATGTTAATACACTCTTATTCCCAAACTATTACAATCTATACAAAATGAATAAAAAAATTTAGTATTTTATAAAATAGATTAAATTTAAATTATTATTTATAGTAAGTATTAATAAGTTCACAATGATGTATTTTCTGGCTAGAAATTTGTAGTGGTTATTTATTACAAAATTAAATTTTTGCCTATTTCTATTATAATTGTTGTTTTTCTTATGTACCATAGATGGAAGTACCAGAAATTAGAATTATAAAACAATGTCAAGTATTAAAAAGATTAATTTTTAAGGTCACGTTAGAAAAAGTTTTTAAATCTATAATACATTTACTTTAAAACCAGTTATTTATATTTTATTTATAAAATGGAAAAAAAAGCTAGTCATTCTCATTTCATATCAACAATTTTTTTTATTCAAAATCTGTTAAACCTATTGAATACACATTCTTCAAATTCATAGCATCTTGCATTCTAAAAACTTACTGATAAGCGATCGTACCGGTCTTCAGAACAACAGTTTACGGATTCGAATTCCACTCTTCAGACATAGATATTTATAGCTGTTCGGAATCTAATTTTAGGCGTAGATCCAAGAGCAATTATTGTAGACAAAAGATATTTACCAGGGAGAGAAGACAAAGGAACAAATTAAACCATTTAAATTATAAAAACCTATTAAGTGTTTTGGGATACTTTTCATGAATATATAAATATAATTCCATATTATGAAAATGTTTTGAAACTATAGATACGCATACCTTGAAGTTAATAGTCATATAAAAATTTTATTGATTCTCTCTCGTATTGCATTTTACGATCTCATCAGTATATCATAAAATCTTATTTAATACATCGAAGGCGCATTCTATAAATTCACTTAATATCTTATGAAAACCTATTAAGCCAACTGACTTGCAAGCCATGAATTTAATAGCACTCAAATTGGGTACCATCTCGTGATCAAAGTATTCGATGAATTTAAATCCCCTGCAAGAGATACTTAAACATTTTTGATTCATTCGCGCATTTCTTTCTGTTAAGACTTCTCATAGACAGCGATCTTTATTTATGTGTCGAAAGCGACGAAACCCGAAAGTCTCCCAAGCACTCATCTAGATTTTTATAAATCAATGAAAACATTTAAATGAATTTAAAAATTCACGTATTACAGACATTCTCTCCTCCATGTGTTGAGAGTTTCAAGAAGTGAAACAAATCTGCTTATGTATGTGAAAGTAATGAAGATGTTAATTTCTGTGCTGATATACAGTGTGATTCAAAACTTATCGTACAAAATTGGTGGAGAGGTAGGAAGTACGTCAGGAAACCGATTTCACATAGGAAAGTATGCCCGCAAACCTCATCTACATGAGCAAAATGGACAAGTAAAGAGAACATAAGAAATGAGTACAATTAAGTGGTAAGGAATGTGACTTTTATAAGCAGCAAGATAAAGTAGTTCACAGTAGGTGCTTAAAATTGTGACCATTTACACGAGCACAGATTTCACAGCACCATTACATTGACCGCTGAACATTTTCAAAAACGACCGGCATTTCACGGACAGTACCTGCGGTGGTCACTACTCGTGCAACAAGATCCATTTCACTGTCTCATACACAAGGTCTTTCATTGCTCCCCAAAAAAAGAAATCCGTGGGCGTTAAATCAGGTGACCTGGTTGGCCAAGAGATCAATCCACGTCTGCCAATCCATCGAGCTCCGTATGTACGCACGGCAGTTGTGGTGTGGGATGGATCCCCGTCATGTTGATACCACATATCTCAGCGGACAGGTACAGGAACAACGCCCAAAAAAGTCGATAACACTATCTCGAGAAAGATTAGATGTTTTCGGCCGTCTAATCCGTACGGTAGCAAGTAAGGTCCCAGCAAATAGTCACCAATGATTCCCGCCCACACATTGACGGCAAAACGATGTTGCGCAGCGTGACTTCTGGTAGCATGACGGGTTGTTGTAAGCCCAGACATGTAAATTGTGTGCATTGAACACACCTTCACGAGTGAATGAAGCTTTATCTTTAAAAAGGACAGAAGCGGGAAAAATGGGATCCACGGCCCCTTTCTGCATGAGCCATTGTGCAAATTCCACACGCTTCGGTTAATCGTTGATCTACGTAAGGAGTCAAGGTTGTTTAATTTTTATACCAATTTATGAATAATCTGATTACTAAAAATTGTTGTAATATATTCAAACAATCACATATTTCTTTTTAAAAATGGTTTTCCAGGGATGGTAAATGCGCATACATGCGTCGTTGTTGTTTTCCTATGACACTTGGACAAGCCAAAATCGCTTTTGCATTTGGCAGTGCGAATTAAGTCAATAGAGAGCGTCTTTCGTTTGGATCAGAGCACCACGAAGGTGAAAGTACGACTTTGCTCTTTTTAAGGTGCATGGCAATTTTGAATCACGGTCAGGTGACGAGGCCACACCTGAGCTGGCATCCTCCTCTCCACATCCACGCCACACCAGCGGAAGGACTTTGGACGTCACAAATTGACGTGGACACGTCCCCAACCCACGGAGCTCCAGCAACCCAGTGAAGGAGAGTACACCGTGGTCACCCTCCCAACCACTGCCCGCGGCAAATGATGCTTCACTTTGCTGAGCTTACGGGAAGCGGCGTGAAGCTACTGAGCCACTGGAGCTCACATGCGTCGTAAAGAAGAAAATACGAAAAACTCCCAAATACCTCTTCCAACGTATGTTCATGCAAAAAAACATAAAGGGCATTTCTAGTTGATGAAAAGTTACTGAGGTAGAAGCCATTTAATTTAGTAAAAAGCAACAAAAATGTTTTCTATAAACTCTATCTATATTTATTGACGTAATATGAAAAGTAAAAAATTGCCAATTATATTGAAGAGACCAATGAAAATAACATATAAAATATAAAACATCCTTCTAAAATATTTTGAAATTTTGAAAGTACTTTAATTATAAATACAGTATTTTTAGATAATGAAAAAATGCCATGAAAAAGTATTCCGATTGTGACAAAAAATTAAAAGCAATTTTTTTGCTTATTTCACACAATAAATACGAATAAATGTTATTCAATTCAAACATAATAAAAATCTTTTCAGCAATTAAAAAATTATTCAACTTTTTTCATTAAAATATAAAAATTTAATTTTTCTTTTCAAATTTGACTATAAAAATAACTTGAACCTACAGATTTATAATTATTATTTTTAAACTTAATTTCAATAGAAAATCGTAGCAATAAAATTTCAAACTTTTATCGAACTATATCATAAATATTTTTTATCAATATCATTTTAGTGTTGCTGCAAACTGAGAAAAACGTATTTATTTCCAGAAAAATGCAATTGGAAATATTCATTTTTACTTTAAAAAAATTTCCACAGAAACAAATTAATTCAATTTAAAAAATTTCGATCTTTTAAAGTCATATTTATAAGGCGTTTCTTCAAACACTAAAAATCGAAGAATATAATGATGTACAAGGTAAATCTATTGATAACGGGGAGTTTTTAAGGAAAGACACAGTCATCAAAATATAATCTGCGTCTTGATTCAAACTAAATTTTGTTTTAGTGTTTCTGTGCACACATTTGCTTGCAATTTTTAAAATGAAACAAAAAACTTATATTTTTTGTTTGCATTTAAACGTCTGCAGTTCTTTACGAGCAGGCACGGGAATAGTTGACGCTTTGGCTTTCAGTTCTACTGTTCGTGAGTTCAAATTTGGAATCCTCTTTAAACTGTAGGTCCCAATCTAATTAGCATCCATCAACAATAAAAAAGACGCTACAAAATAAACCAACCATTCTTTATAGAGGTAGGTTTCGGGTTCGATCATAGTCACTGAAAAATAATGAGAAAAAAGTGTTGCATATCTCCTTCTAGATACATTTATTACGGTCTGTTGTAGTAGCTTTCATAGTCTCCTCCCTTGTAATATGTAAATCGGTCCACTGAATAAGAAAAAATTCTCTCGTAAGGCAATAGAGACAGATGCATATTCCAGATCCTCGGCTGTTAAACCATCTACTTCGTGTCTAAGGCTTTTACATATTGTTCACGTATTATAACCATTAAGAGTATATTATGCTCTTTCAAAATAAATTAGACGATTTATGTACAACGCAATTATAGTTTATATGCCTATAATTAAGATCTTCTCAGAAAAAAATTTAATTTGTTAATCAATTTTTTCGACTGAGACATCAAAATAGTCAATGCATATCATACATTTTCTTAAATATTAAATATTATTGCTTAAGAAAATATATATTAAGCTTTAACTACCGCCTGTCAAAATATTGATTTGAAATTAAATTATATATTTTCTGTGTTTATAATATATAATGTTTAAAAATATATATTATATATTAATGCATTAAATATTAATAATTTTATTACATATATTTATGTTTAGTCTTCGTTGCAAATCATTAAAAATTATGTTTGAATATTTAAATTCTCACTCATTTTCTATAAATACGGAGTTTTTTCACAGCAATCTTAAAATCCCTTTTGTTTTCTACTGAAATTACAGTTCGTGAGAGATTTTAATTTTGTTCTGTTGCCATGTGTGTACAGAGAAAGGAAAAATGATTTCATCACTTTTTGGCAACAACTTAGAGATGGAGGATATGCAGTATGTATTTTTTCGGTGGGAAAACTTCTGGAACTAATTCTGTTTAGAAGCATGAAAGAAATAGACAGACAGTAACGAATAACAATTTCGTATTATGTATCAAATCCTGCCCTTCTACTCAATAAGCCTAATATATCTCGCAAAAATAATGCTTTTTTTCAGTATTTTAAAAATTACAAATCAAATTTCTTTTCTTACTTAACGGATTACGAATTCAAAATATTATCTGAGATAATATTATTTTTATATCTTTTTAAATAAACATATTAGAACAATAAATATATTTTTAGGAAGGTAAAGTAGATTCTGTGGAAAAAATGTTTTTAAATTAATTTAAAAAAAAACAATTATATTAAAATAAGCTAAATAAACTTTATGTGGAATGCTTTTAAATACTTAAGTTCAATAATCACGAACACATAAATGTATCAATATTATTAAATAATAAGATACCTATATATATATATATATATATATATATATATATATATATACATACAAATATATATATATATATATATATATATATATATATATATATATATATATATATATATATATATATATATATATATATATATATATATATATATATATATATATATATATATATATATATATACAGTAAATATTCAAATATTCTACTATTTTAAAAAGTATAAAATTTCAAGTTTTTTAATATTTTCCCTATAATTGAATATAAAAGTATACATGGTAATTTGAAAGATCAGTTAACAGTATCTACGTCGATTTTGCGAATAAAAGGAACAGTGTTTTTAACATTTAGTGATGCTATGTGAATCCTAGTAAGTAAAACCGATCTCATTTTCATGTCATTCAAAAAGCATTTGCTTCACACCTCGTAACAATGACTCAGAAGTTTTACAAACAATTACATTTTGTATTTATTTCACTAAATTGCATTTTCTGATTCAAAATTAATGACATAAACGATATATTTTTATAGTTATATTTTAGACTTATGGCACTAGAACATCCCATACCTATTTATTAAGGCATAATTAAAAGAATTTTAGTTAATAAACATCAGTTACCAGAATATCAGAATTTAGATAATTGAAAAAATACCTGAGATTAATAGTTGCAAAAATACTGATAATTTTCTGCTCTTTTCAGAATAGCATGATAAAGTTTTATATTAATGATGTATGTATCCAAAAGGGGTTAACATGATTCCGAATTTATCATATTACGTTATTACAATATGTTGTTAGATTTTTGAGTGATGTCTTGTCATGACGTTACATTGTGTTCGTATAAACCTCAATTCTCACTGCTTGTTTCACACATAACAATGTTTCCATATTTATATAGAAAAGTTGATAGATACTATATATAAGGAGACGTTAACAAAGTACTCATTTAATGTAACATGTCTATGCATGAGAAAGACAATAAAATATTGATGAAGATAATCTAATTGACTTTACCTAAAAGTTTTTTAAAACTTAAAAAATTTATTAAATAAGATAAAGAGAAATTTTTTTTATGATTATTGAAATAGATGTTAAAAAATCCCTTTGGCACGATTTCGTTGATGTGGTACATGAAAAAAACTCTACAACTGTAAACCATTATAACTAAAAATAACGTTTAAAATATCAATGAGCGTTTAAAATGAAAAATCACTTCTTGTTATTTCATTTTAGACGATTAATTAATAACGAAAATATTAATCAAAATATGAACTGTTAGTTTGTGAAATGAAAGGGAAAACAAAATTACACCAATGATGTACAATAATCATCACGGGAATGGGAAAAAATCCCAGTTACTGTCGTAAATATTTGCGCCATTTATTGTTTAAAAAGGGTTACATTTTTAGAAACTGCTAAAAAAAAGTACAATTTATTTAGATTTTATGAACTAAATGATTATCATATTGAGTGACAAAATTAATTTGAACGCCCAATTCGATGATCGATTGCGTGAGTACCGAATCGATTAGAATAGTACCGAAATTAACAATCATATTTGTCAGATGTAAAAACGAAAATAGACAAATGTAAGACATATTCTTCCAGGCAAAAGTTTTGGCCATTATCCACTGTCTGCGACTAAATATGAGGAAGGGCTACCACGGTAAGCGGATTCTCATTTTTAGTGACAGTCAAGCTGCTTTAAAAGCGCTCAGTTCTTTCGAAATCAAATCTAAAATGATTTTGGAATGTAGAAACCTTCTTACAGAACTGGCAACTGGCAAGGTGATTCTTGTATGGGTGTCAGGGCATAAAGGTATCGAAGGTAATGAAAGGGCTGATGAACTTGCTAAACAAGGATCGTCTTTTGCTCCCATCGGTGCAGAACCTTTTAGTGGGATCAATTTGAAGACTGCAAAAACCAATGCTCTTAGATGGGAAAAACGAGAAGATGTAGGAAGCTTGGCTCAACACACTCCTGGTCAAACCCACGCTAAAAGTATGATCTGTGGATCATCAGCGAGGATTGCCTCTGAAATTCTAAGATGCTCTAGGCAGAAGATACGTTTAATCGTAGGCTTCATAACTGGGCACTACTATTTCAGAAAACACCTCCATAAAATGGGACTCTTTCAGCAAGACCCTATCTGCAGGAAATGTCATACGCAAGAGGAAACGGCCAAGCATATCATTTACGAATGCGCAGGCCCTTGCCCTCCCTAGATTAACTTCTTTAGGCATCATCCATACTAGAGAGTTACACGTAGACTCCATTAAAGGGTTATCGGACTTTATTAATAAAGTGGGTGACCCGAGCAACTGGAACTAGGAAACATTGGGTTTGGAGTTAATAGTACAAAATGCTGATAAAAGCAGAGGTGCCCAATGACATACAAACCAAAATCTAAGAAGAAGAAGAAGACATATTCTTGTAAATTAAAATATCTAACAATTAATTAAATAATAATATTGCTTAAAAAATTATATATATTATTATTATATTATCCGGAATCGAGAATAATCTAACGTTGTAAACAAGAAATTAAACGGCATAGCTATTCTAAATAAATAGGAAAGTTAAACATAATTTTCAAGTTGGAATGTAGACATAAATAAAAATGACAAGGAACAATATTATTTGGAACAAAAAAGTGTTCATTCTGGAGATATGTTAAGATATTCTCATTTGAATTAAACGAAAGAATTTAAATAAAATCAAAAACTTATCTGAAATAACGGAATGTAAATGAATATACATCCGCTCACGAATACAAAGTTATCTGGTTACCATGACTCTAAATAGACTAATAGAAACAAGGTCACTAGAAATAACTTTTAATTATTATTCTAAAAGATTCAAGTAAAAGAAAAGAAACTAACGGAAATAGAATTTTGGGAAATACTGAAAGAAAGTCAAATTAGAACACATTATAAATACTAAAAATTCATAGTTATTCTTAATACAGTTAGAATGCAGATTTTTCAGAATAGTCGTATAGTAGTTCCTTAAAACTGAAATCAAGTCACTTTGGTTGATATCTCTGTTTTTTTTCCATCTATATACACCATTTTATGTTTAGTAAATTATGAAAAATATATAATCTATGGATCCCAAAACACACTTTTAAAAAAATTAAATATTTTCCAGAACTAGATGAATTTCAGATTTGCCTAACTCGTTTGCGATCTTAGATTCTTTTTGGTATTTATATATAATTGAGGAAAATATTCAATTCTCCAATTAGATTGGATTCACTCTGATCTTTTTAAAGAATTAAAATTCATTTTTTTAAGATTCGTTGAGTTTTAAGGAGTAAAAAATAATTGGGAATTCCACTTGATATTTTTGAGAATGTTTTTGAGATTCATCATCATTCTTATGGTAATTGGAAGTCCTAATTTTTGGGTGAATCAAAATAATTACAAAAAAATTCACAAATAACGAAATTACGTCGAAGGAATAATACGAGAAATTTGCTCATTTTTCTGTATACATTATTCTGTGCTTAATATATTGTGAAAAACCTTCTCAAATGTTTCAAAATTTTTTTTTTATTTCCAGGGAACGCAGCAGCGACTAAGAGCGTAAGAAAAGTGTCGTCCTCAGCTTCTTGTACAGTCACCTGTTAAGGTTCTCCAACCCTTACCACGCTCTGCAACAACTTGTTTATAGGTTGCTCTGTATCTCCTGTCAACGGAATTCACTTTTGTATTCTTTCAGTGAGCGAATAAAGGGAAACAAAACCTGTCTGTTATAATTTTGGATTAAAATTCACTTTCTTAAATTTATGCAAACTTCTCCTAAGATTTAACACAATTTTCTGAAATTTAAAACATTTTATGGTATTTTTCTGCCACCAGGATGGAGATGAAATATCGTCAAGTTCTCAGTATTTAGGAAATATTTGGAACACAGAAATGCTGGTCAAAATGATACGATTCTCAAAAACGAAAATTCATGGAACAGATTACAGATATTCAGAATATTAGAAATTTTGATACTTTTTTTAGGATCATATTCATTCTAAAATGCTCTAGGCAGAAGATACGTTTAATCGTAGGTTTCATAACTGGGCACTACTATTTCAGAAAACATCTCCATAAAATGGGACTGTTTCAGCAAGACCCTATCTGTAGGAAATGTCATACGCAAGAGGAAACGGCCAAGCATATCATTTATGAATGCGAGGCTCTTGCCCTCCCTAGATTAACCTCTTTAGGCATCATCCATACTAGAGAGTTACACCTAGACTCCATTAAAGGGTTATCAGACTTTATTAATACAGTGGGTGACCCGAGCAACTGGAACTAGGAAACATTGGGTTTGGAGTTAATGGTACAAAATGCTGATAAAAGCAGAGGTGCCAATGACATACAAACCCAACTTGTAGAAGAAGAAGAAGGATCGTATTCAGATATTACCTCAAATATTATACATTTGGTGGAAAACACGAATTATATAAAAATATCTATTTTCAAGTCTATGTTAAAAATTCCAGAAGAAGAAAATCCGAAACGTTTCTCTAAGAAAGAAAAACTTGTCCAAACTTTTGGCGATTTTTGCAAACATTTTAGCGATAAATCTGTCAAAATGGCAGAAAAGTACTGAAAACTTGAATGAAAATTGAGAAATAAAAAAAAATGCTTAAAAAATTAATATTATATAACTTAGAGGCATTAAACTGATAAAATTATATTCATGGTATCAGAAATATTTAGGTTTGAAGATGCAGTCTTTTTCAGTTCATAAACATAATTAAAGAAACATCTAACTGTTTCCGACTGGCGTTTATTTCAAAAACTTTTCTTTTTTAATTCAACATTTGTTTCTTATATTTTTAAGTTGCTATTTTTATATTCATGATAAATATATAAAATTTAAGATTTTATTTTTTGATAAAACGGCTTATCAAAATGAGACAACTGTTATAAATGTTGGATGACGTAATCACATTACTTTGAGGAGACTCACCTCTCGAAGGCCTCTATGAATCTTGAAGGTCATCTATAATTAAACTAAAAAGAAAATTTAGCATCCCTTAATATTGAAAGCAAGACATTTTCACAACTCTTATTTGAATATCTTTAAACTCCTTAGTTTTCGAAACATTTTAAAACTTTTCATTTTCTCGACATAAACCAATTATTTAAATTTGATACGAAGCTTAGTAAAATTTTTATCCATGCTAATTTCCACTGATATGGTGCGAACACTAAAAGAAGAAAGTGCAGAAGGTAGTGTCGACTCAGACATTTGACAGTGGCTCAAAATTATGAGATGATTTTCTGTGTTTAATGGCTACGGTTAGTTCAAATAGCCCCTCAGAAATTTTACTGAAATAACTTTCTAAATCAAAAGTAGATGGAAGTGTATTCCAAAAAAACAAACTTACCATTTTACGTTTATTGCTCATCATGATGTTGAAATAAAACACCATCTTCTAGAGCAAAAGATCTCAAGCTCGATACCAGTCACTGTTGAATAACGGGAGATGGATGTTCGCTTTTTCTTTCTCTCGGGTGCGTGCTTGGGAGATTTCAGATTTTTCTCCCCTTGCAACACTGATTACGACCCCCTGTCTGTGAAAAGTCCTCGTGAAAGACAACTACGCGGGGGAGTTTAAAATGCTTTACCACAGCCTTAGGCCGTTTGCCTGCAATGCGGAGCTAAAATTCAGGAGATCTTATCTCGTAAATCTAAAACATCATAAATACACAGAATATAAATGTACGGATTTTCAGATAATACAAATATACGGATTCTGTTTTCCTTTAAATATGGAATGTGAAGATATTTCTTACAGTAGTATTTTATTTCCCTTTATATATTTGCCGTATATTTTTTGTTCCCATTATAAGTACGCAGATTAAATTATAAAGTGTTATGATTTCCATTTCAAACCGAAAATTTCATTGCTAATTTCAAGGGACACACACACAACATTATATATATATATATATATATATATATATATATATATATATATATATATATATATATATATATATATATATATATATATATATATATATATATATATATATATATATATATATATATATATATATATATATATATATATATATATATCAGTGAACGGTGTTAAAAAAACCAATCTCTTTTTTTTTTAACATTTATGATAAATGCTATAGTTTAAGGGCGAAAAAAGTTTTTAAAGTGAGTTAAATATTTGTTTCATATTTTGAGCCATAAACACAACAAGAGTAATGTATAATTCATGGATGTAAACATCATGCAGAGTAAGGCTTTCTTCTCGAAAATTCCAAAACCATAACAATTTAAATTTTAAATAAAAAGAATATAAGTATAATTTAAAAAAAAACGTTTCAAAAGAGCTAATAAAAATGTATCTAAAAATAAAATTAAAAGTTAGATAAAAACATAAAGATTATAAAAATATATAATTTTATTTAAATGAAACAATATTTTACGTCATAGAAATTTGTGAATTTAAAAGAAATTATACATGTATTATCTTCTGATAAATTAATTTATTTTATCCAGATATTAAAGCCCGAATTATTTTCATTTACGTTAGAGACATTAATTTTCCAACTTGATGGAAACATGTGATTTTTAATATAAAATAGGTTTTGGACTTCTTTCCATATTTGATGACGAATTCGAGCCCGCGCGCTGTTGATCTAAACAAGGCTCTTTGGCACAGGAACTTCGCCAAAGAAATTTTCGAGCTATTGTCTTTATTAACTGGGCTCTTGAGGTAAACCCATCCCAAAATTATCTGCATTCAACAGCATGATGGTAGACCGTACTTGACCACCTGTGTGTGTGTTCAATAGTTTTCAATTCAAGAACCATTTCCAGATTAACAATTGGCAAGGCTAACAATAGCTGAATGATTAAAGCCCTGTCTTTGGTTCAACAGCTAGAGGGTTCGATTCCCGCTAGCGTCAACGTTGTAATGGCTTAGAACCGCAGTACAAAAAGAGATACTAAGGCAACAAGGAAACGAATTCAAAATAAATATGATAAGAAATCTGAAACAGAATCATTCTCTCGTTATTCAAAAATGACAAGCTTTACAATTTAAACATTCTACTCGAATAATATCATGTTTTGGGATCAATTTGAAGACCGCAAAAACCAATGCTCTTAGATGGGAAAAACGGAAGATGTATGAAGCTTGGCTCAACACTCCTGGTCAAACTCACGCTAAAAGTATGACTTGTGGATCATCAGCGAGGATTGTCTCTGAAATTCTTAATGCTCTAGGCAGAAGATACGTTTAATCGTAGGCTTCATAACTGGGCACTACTATTTCAGAAAACATCTCCATAAAATGGGACTGTTTCAGCAAGACCCTATCTGCAGGAAATATCATACGCAAGAGGAAACGGCCAAGCATATCATTTATGAATGCGATGCTCTGGCCCTCCCTAGATTCACTTCTTTAGGCATCATCCATACTAGAGAGTTACACCTAGACTCCATTAAAGGGTTATCGGACTTTATTAATAAAGTGGATGACCCGAGCAACTGGAACTAGGAAACATTGGGTTTTGAGTTAATAGTACAAAATGCTGATCAAAGCAGAGGTGCCCAATGACATACAAACCCAACTCTAAGAAGAAGAAGAAGAAGATATCATGTTTTCTGATTTATAATAAATACACAAAGAGTTAATGAATTTCATAGATAAGAGATTCATTGTCGTTTAATTTGGGAATGTAAGGTCGCATTGCAAATTTTTATCCGATGGGAAATAGCATTTGCTCCTTAAATGAGTTAAAATACTGTCTACCTACCAACGAGAATAGCTCTCGCCAATTTGTCTAGGCTGTCTGCTGCCGTGGAAACAAAACACGTTCCGTTTTCGGCCAGAAAAACCAGAAAAAAGCATCAACTTTGGCTAACTGGACACCGTAAGAACAATATAAATACTACTCTTTCATTACTGCCAATCCATAATATCCTTAAACCCTATTCAAAATGGACTGCTCTTGTTACTATAACAACTGCGAATAACCCTATCTTGGGTGAAACTGTTAATCTACTCTTGTGGCAGACAGACAATATTTCACAATATATGTGGTGTGATTTAAAGATGGAAAAGACCACCTGGACACGACTTAAGCTAAAAATTAAGTCGCTTACCACTGATAGAAACATGCACCCTTGAGCACATTGTACTGTAATCTTGTGTCTAGACTGCTCTCTTAAGAGTCAGCAGTTCGATCTCAACCATAGCTGAGCAACATAAAATACTAGGTTTAATCTCTCGTTACACGTGAATACAGCTTGCTGTCTCTAAAGGACTAACCGGAAAGACAAAAAGCGGAGTACATGCAAATGATTTACAAGACTCTTTAGAGTATTCTCTGTCCGTTGCTTCATGTGAAATATATTCAGTTATAAATAAATTATAATAATTAAAATAGACTCCAAGAAAGCCCATCATATTTTAGTATTTCATGTGTGTGTGTGAGACGGAGAATTTTTTAAGTAAATTCTCATACATAAACTTCTTTTAATAGATATAAAAATAATTAAAACCTATAGTTTCCTTATTAAAAATTGCTGTAGAGACGGTGATAAATTCAAAAGTGCTTGACATTTCAATGCCACAATTAGCCACAAAAATGCAAATTGGCGACACCGACAAGCGATCCTTCACCATGGGGCTGTTGATACGAGAATAAATAAACTGGATGTGAGTCTTACCGGAAGAACTGTCTCCAGATTATAATTAGATTACCCTGGAAGCTCCAATAAAATTCTCCTTTCATTCCCGAAAAGCTGGGAATTCCTGAGTTAAATTTTTTTCGGAGGAAAAAAACAGATATTTTTGTTCTCTGTTCAACCTGCAAATATGTTGGTAAAGTAAGACGCCATTTTTGTGTCGATAAACGATAATGAAGCATTAATGTGATCGTCACTAGGAAAAAAAATCATCAAAAAATATTTTTTTTAAGCGATTGTGCATATTATGATTTTTTTCAACAGCAGCATAGGCTAGAAAATACTTTTTTTTTTGCCCATTATTCTTTTGAATAAAAAAAATAACTGTTTTTATAAAGACATAACAGATTTTTTTTTCCAGTTACAGAATTTCATGGTAGATTTTATCTTGAAAAATTTATTTTATGACGTATATTCTCATACACACCCACAATAAAAAAATAAAACATATTTCCTTAAATACTATTCTTTAGTTATTAATAATAAAACATAAAAAAACTATGAGAAATTCAAATGAAAAATAAATGGCCCCTGGTTTCTTAGGCTTGCGCTGAATTAGCTCTAATATGTGACATACACAAGCACAAACTCAATGAAGACAGTTTAAGAACAGCGACTTCATACTGTGTTTTCATCTCAAACCGGAATTATTTCCTGATGAAATAATAAAATTAATTTCACAAGAAATCAAGATCATGAAAGATAAAACACTTATCTAGGGTAATTTGAAACAGAAGTTATTAATTTGCGGTTAGACAATATTTTAAAGGCCAAGGTTGCATACAAAGAAGTTATCAGAAATATAAACAAACACGATCGAACCATAAAATTATGTCGCATATTTGGCGACAAGTTGTTTATTTTTCTGGCGAAAATAATAAGTATAATATTTTCGTTTTGTATCAGATAATTATGGCTTTAGTTAGTGCATTGTGGGAAATAATGTAATTCCAATCACCAAATGTTTTATAAGTTATTTAATCGCAGTCAAGAGGCGAGATTTTTAATCCAGTTTTCTTTATTATGTAATAGAACCTTGAACACAGCTACGAAAGAAATCACAAAATAAACAAACGTTTTCTCAACCTCTCTTTTATCATTTTAATGGTGGGATAAAAAGAGTTTTTGATTCTGTACATAAAGCACTTTTCCTTTCTTATAAGTACAAAATGTAGTAACTTAATTTGAGCGAGTAAAAGGATTTCTCTGATTTATTTTTCATATTTCTTGTTTAAGAAACAAAATCACTAATTTCGACATAGCATTTCATTAAAATTATTTAATAATTAATTCATTAATTAATAATAATTAATATAATTTTTATTAATCACTCTTTAATAAATAGTTATTTAATATATCTAATTAATTAATAATAATAATTAAGAATTCCTAGATCTTGCTTTTACCGTTTGTGATTACGTTTCCCACAAGATTCGAAGACTTTTATATTGATTCAGTTTTCATTTTAAATTATTTGTCCTGTTTGAATTATCCCTAGTGTATAAAAAGAGATTATGGAACAACGAACAAATATTTCCTTTTATTTCTGAAGAAAAGAAAATATAATTTTGTATACGCATTGTAAATCTATATTAGAATTCTTCATATAATGAAATGTTTCATCAGTTTCATAGAATACTAATAATCTCAAACATAAACAGCATAATTATCTAAATATTCAAAAAAATATATTGAAATGTGTTTCACTCCTGATGAAATACATCTTTAAATTTCACAGCATCTCCAAAAATCTCAAGCAAAAATAACCAATGCATAAAATAATCTGAATAATAAAGCTTGTATGTATAAAATAATTTATTTGGACAATAAATATCATTTTTTTCATGGCTTCAAATAAAGTTGACCAAATTTTAATCACACAATTCAGTGAATTTAGTATATTAAAAAATATCAAATATACATGCAGATGATAACTCCAAAATGAAGTTGACAAACATGTGGTCCTCTATAAGATTATTTTAGAAGTTATACTCTACAAAATATTTACTTGAAATCTTTCTACAAAATTAAAAAAATTTTAATATAATGTATCTACACTCTGGTTAATTGCATATTTACGTTTTAAAAATTTTTATAAGGAATCAACTAAAGAACTAATAAATTCATAAAATTTACAGGCGGTTAAATTTTGATAAATATATGCTGGAAACAGAGTTTGCCATCACCAAAAAGGATAAAACGGGTAATAAAGATAATATTCACAAAATCGTTTTCCCTTTTTGGAAGCTAATTATTATAGGTAAAAGGTATAAGTAAAATTTAAGAAAAAAAAACGGAAAAATTTTTTTTCAAATATTTTATTTTTAAAAAATTTTTTTAACGGAATTTACATATTTCATGTATTATAATTTATAAAAAGTTAGATGTTATTAAAAAATCCAATTAAAAATATAACGTGAATCTTATATTTCATCAGATAATAATATATTCGATCATATTTTGCATTTGCTAAAATTTTATGCTTTATTAAGGCTCCACTCAGCATAATGATCTGCTAGATCGGTTATTGAATCATCTACATTCAAGACAAAAGAATGATGCTTTTTTTTCATTACTTCTTCCCTACCAAATCAGTTAATTACGCTCAATCCAAATAATTAATTACCCACAGTTTTATGATGCAGTGTAACGACGGTATCGAAACTTGGATAGGAGCCTTCGCCAAGTTTTTACTTTACTAATGACATCAGGATAGCAAGGAGAAGCAAGATAAAAATTTACTGTAGATATAGCCTCTGAGCACGACTGTCTTCGAATCAGTTATATCTTTTCCTTGGAAACATTTCCAAGTGAAATATTCATTACCAAGTCATTACACGGTTTCAGTTAAAAATGAATATCATTAGTTTATTTGTAGCTCTACGATGGTTTTGCACATGAGAACTAACTGGACACACATTTACAGTTCAAATATTTTAGAAATGTCCCTAACATTCCCCTCCCAAATATGAGATGAACATAAAAAGTGTAGCTTTTGAGTGAAAACCATTCATCTTGCTATTGGATTAAAATTTAAGATCTTATTGAATAAGTTTTAACAAATTCATTTGACAACTAGATAAAAGATATCCGGAACATAATCTTACAGACTTTTACCATGAAAGCACTTACAGGAGAAACCAAGAAAATATCGAAAATCGGCAATATTTTGAGCAATATAACTTTTCAAATTCTGGAAACTAATTTTTTACCGCTTAAATTTTAGCAGTAAAAGGTTTTATCTGTTGATAGAAATATATATAAAGAGAAATTATCATTAAATAATTATACGTATACTTAATTTAACTTTAATAATAGATTTACATTAAATCTTTATCTCTAATAACAGAAATAATAACCATAAATTCGATTCTCAAAAAAGGAAATTGTCAACTTACTTTCTCCATCAAACTGCTATCAGCGAATTAGTTTAATAGACTAATAAAAAGCTGTATATTTGATTTTATTTACATCGGTTATGTTCATGTGTTGGTCTGACAATGATATATACGATGAACATTACATAAACGTTATCGTTTATGTTTTTTGATCGTTCAAGTGTTTTGATTGGTGTTACGTTGACGCCGCAAATTTGTGCAAGGCCAATTCTGCTGACATCAACCGTTTCCTGGTTCGAATTCCTTATCACAACTTCAACATGAAATCATGGTCAAGGATGACATGTTCTCTTTTTATTTTTCTATCGCGTGTTTTTTAATATTGAAATTCACGTTGGCAGTGCATTTAATCACTTTCACCAAATGAAAAAAAAATATGCGAAAAAGCTCACACTGATAAAATAAAAACGTTTCACTTTGAAATCAAACAAAGATATGAATTTTTATCACTTGTTAGGAAATCAAAATCCACGAATTATAAAAATGATTCGGGGTTCAGATATTCGAATCTTATTTGTTTTTAAACGTAACTTATATAAATCCTTCGTTTTAAAAGCCAATATACATTTAACATAAATAATTTAAACTAAGAAAGATTATATGAAGATATATTGGAATGGTATTTGAAATTCAATAATTTAGACATCAGTGATATTTTAATTCGTTTTGAATCATTATTTCGAAATATAATTTCATTGAAATAAAATAATTTCTAAATGATTTGAAATTTAGTAATTCAAAAATAAGTGTTTTTAATTCATTTAGAATCTAGTAATCATTTTAAAAAATAACTGAGATAAATTTAAAATTATTTATATTATGAATGATCAGAGATACGAAGATGATTCCAGATATAATAAATCGAATCTCTCTCAGCATTATTTAAATTCAGTTGAAATCTTCCATTTTAAAAATAAAGTCATTTAACTGAAATAATTAACATTGTGAGAAATATAAAATGTGATACTGATTGGGTGTGTCCAAAAGCTCGAATTAGAGGTCTTTCAATTCATTTCAAATGATTCAAGTAATTAATTACAAAACATGCATTGAATATAAATAATATGCATTATGAATGATTTGAAACGCAATAATTGGAATATATCAGATAAATTCGAATTTTTCTGGTTAACATTTTCAAAAAATGAATGCGACGAATATTAAATAATTTATATTCTTCGTATTAATTTTTTTGTTTGTACACGAATTGGTTCAGCTAATATCATCTGTTTTAAAAATGAATATATTTAAATGTTTTACAGTATGAATAATTCGTGATTTAATTATTATATAATCTGTTTTCCTTTATTCAATTCGACCTCTTAGAGTCATTTCCAAAAATGAATGAATTGAATTATCATGATTTGTAGGAATAATTTGATATTTGACAATGATTCGATAATAAATAACTCGAATATCAATGTTTTTTTTTCCTCTTCAATTCTAAAATTACATGCATTTATTTGAAATGATAAATGATTTGAGATTATGAATGATTCGAGATTCTACAACTCAAATATTAGTTTGAGTTATTTTTTTAAAATTCTATTCGAATCTCCAGTTTTAGAAATGAATGCATTTACATTTGCAATTCATAGAATATAATTTGGTTTATCCTTTCAGTAAGACCAAGACCTAGATCCGGTATCGCACTCGTTATCTTTGAAATTAGAGAATGAATTCTGCCGAATTTATAAGAATATTATTGGCTTTCTTTTCTAAGCATTTTAAATAATTTTTATTAAGCACCATTATCATAAATAATATGCAAGTATCTTTCAGTATGAATAATAGTATTGATATTGCAACTTCACTTTAAAACAAATTGACATCAGAGAAGACATTAAAGATGAGTAATGAATTTTGAGACAACACTTAGGATGAATATTTATTCTTAATATATAAAATCAATTTTTATTTTATTGAATTAAAAAAGCTTTTATATAAATCATCCCCATACAATGTTTATAAAATCAGATCTCGGAGCCATATAAAACCGGTTCTGGTCACGTTTATGACAACGTGATAAGGACTCAATGTCAAATTTCAATAGCGAATGTATCATTAGAGATTATTTTTCAAAACATCGTGTTTTGTATATAAAACCTATAAATCTGTCTTATATTCCTTATGAAGATAATTCTTTGGTGATCAAAGTATATCGACAAGCTTATGAAAATGTATATAATAAATATCTATCTGTTAAATTAAAAGGTTATAAGTATCTAAATAAATTAACTATATACGATTAAGACCAATATAAAAAGTAAGGAACTGAAATTTATATCTAAACAAATATTTTCAAATGTAAATCGAATAAACTCCAAAAAAAAGCGAATTTAAACATAAATTTTAAATTTAACTTAAAATATTCAAATATTAATGAGATAAATACATGCATTATAAATGCCAAATTTACAGAAAAAAACACTAGTCTTATTTTAGATATAATTCCTTTTTTGGATACATTATTTGGAGTAAAAATTTCACATAAAAAATTATCCTTCTGATTGTATACTTTGTGAAAGCAATTATACATCCTTTTTCTCCATCTATGAAATAAAATTTGTATTAATTACCAAAGAAACGGAATGCTTAAATTGTAATGAAAACTTCCATATGCCATAAAACACAATGCATAGAAAAAAAACATTCGTAAAATATATAATTATAACGAAAGAAATGTATAAAAATTGTCGTAAAATGTAAGATTATACTGAAAATAACGAGAAAAGAGATTATTCAACCTAGAATAAGAATACACGAAATTTGCAAAATATCAAGAATTGATATAAGTGTCAATTAAAACAGAGTGCTCAAATTTTAGGGTTGCTGAAATAGAAATTATTAGGAATTACAATCAAATCTGATTTGTTAGAAGGAAAAAAATCACCAATAAAGCTTTAAAAAATGTAAAATTTCACCGAAAACATGGCACAGATGCCATATAATCCAGGATTCCAAATTCTGAATTTTTTGATGATGAAGAAATGTCGCCAAGAGGACGTATTGTGACGTGCCTGATGACGTAAATATTAGGGTTGGGAAAGAATTTTTTCAAAATTTTTATAAGACTCCATATCAAGGACGTAATAAAAACTAGGTTGCTAGATACATACGAAAATCCGAAAAGAAAAATCACCAAACTCAGAATTTGGCATCCTGGATTATACGGCATCTGTGCCAAAAACATTATATATTTGTACCTAATGTTCCTTATATTTCCGGATTTTGTGATGCATACAATTTATTATTTTTATGATTATTATATATTTAAATCAATGATATATTAGGAAATTATTCATACATATAATAGTTCTCAATAATTTGCGGTTAGGATTGGTTATGACGTTGTATACTGTCAACTAGTTTGGCAGAAAAAACTGTGATAGAATGAAATGTTACACTTTAGTAGGCTTTATCTCATATATATATATATATATATATATATATATATATATATATATATATATATATATATATATATATATATATATAAAGATATACATAAAAGAAACTGTATTAGAACATATTGTAATAAATTGTCTTACATCCATCATTATCACTATCTAAAACTATGTAACCTCTTTCCTAATTATTCCGAATTCTCGTTGTTTGAAGAGTTATTTACATATATGTTGTGCTGTGTAACGAAAGTTTTCCACCAAAAAAGGCTCTTAAATCTTGGTTGTAAATATCATGGTCGACGTAGAACTTATTAACATCAGCACATTTTTAATATTTTTTATTCAGGTAAATAAACTAAATTCTGCAATTGCGAAATTAATAATTCGTTTGTTTTGGATTCTTTCAATGAATATATTGACATTAACATTATCACAACAGGAATATTTAATAGTCGACAGATGCTGATGAAAAAAACTAAATACTTCCGTGCACATTCAGAGAAAAAAAATTTCCATTTAAATCCTACATACTATGTTTTCTTACAAATTTCCAATATTTGTTAATAAAAATTAAAAATCTAATTTTTAAAAAAAAATTGATAAGAAAAGCGCTTAATAATTATTTTGTAAAGAAAAATATATCTTAGGGTACCTCTTAGTGGTTGTCGACTTTTGTCTCTAAATGAGTTTGAAGAAACAAAATGGCCAAAAAGCATTATACTCACAGTTAAAAAAAATTACACAAATTTTACTCATATTTATAAACATAAAAATAAGATGTTTTACGTTTATGAAAAAACATGGTTATCACCATGTTTAACGTCACCCAATCGGCACCAAATTGGCGAGAAACCAAGGGGTACCCTGAAGAAACAGGCAACCCTTTTTGTTTTTAAATAAAACTTTTCTGGTTAGAATATTATTAAATTTTTCTGTATTCTCAGAGCCACTTGTGCTGCATTAATAATCTCCAATTTCATGTTAAATATTTGGCGAAATCTTTAAAACGGTAAATCACGGTCCAGAAATTTATGCAGTTGTACGTTATAAACATCTATGTGAGTTTTAAACAAAGTTATACATTTTTGTGTTTGTAAGTCACATGTGTGACTATACTCACAAGAAAAACAACACTTATATTGTTTCTTTCATTAACAGTTTCTATGAAATATAGAATTATCTTAAGGATTACTTATGAGTTTTTCTATTTTGATTAATGAAATAATCAATCATTCTAAATTAAATGAGTAAATCACCATGAAAAGTTCAAAATCTAAATTTAAAAAATATAGGCATAATACAGTCTATTGGTCTTACTTATACACCAATTTTGTGCTGGTTAATCTGTGGTTTGGGTACCCCTTTCTTGCCAAATGGGCGATAGACGCACCAAGCGTGGTAACCCTGGCTATTTCATCCTAAATGCACTCCTTGTGGCGCATGCTCATTAACAACTCTTTTGTTTCAGTATTCCTATTGGTCGCTAATTATTTTGATTTTGAAATAACCGTAGAATTTAAAATTTGATGCTCGACATTTTATTACCGTTGAATTTGCCCTGGAGGTAGTACTTTAGTTATTTATTTGTTTCTGCGTATTTTTATTTATTAATTTTTAAAAATATGATAATTTTTCTCCATATTGTAGTGTATTTTTTGTTAAACAATTCGTAAAAAAAAAACCAATGTTTTTGTTTTCATTGCCACACCAACGGTGAAATTCGTTAAAAACACGGATTTCGGTTCGTCGACATAGAAACGACGTTTTTGCGTAGTGTCTCTGGGAGCATTCAAATCCGCGAGACAACACGCAAAAACGCGCCAGTTGGCGACTTTTTGAAAATGTGCCAAGCAGGGGACCCAAAGCACATTTTCACCTTTTGTGCTTAATTGTAATATTGAAATATTTAAGAAACATTTTTAATTTTTAATACTTAAACTAAATTATTTAAATAATATATCATAAATGAAAATATTAAGCAATAAGATTTTCATTTGGTGCACATGATTCTTTTATACTGCTATGTCTATTTTTCATATAAAATGGTAACCAATTTTTAGAAATCCTTATAATTCCCGATAATGTAAATATTGATAATTTGCAAAGATATAAAATAAATGAATAACGAAGCAGATTTTTTTTAAATCAAACAAAAATAAGCTTTATAACTTATTTATTAGCATTTTTATTATTTACTATTGTTGCTTATGACTCTTGAACAAGTCAAACTCGCTTTTGCCTTTGCCAGTGCGAATTAAGTCAATAGAGAGCGTCTTTCTTTTTGGATCAGGGCACCACGAAGGTGAAAGTACGACTTTGCTCATTTTAAGGTGCTTCGTAATTTTGAACCTCGGTCAGGTGACAAGGCCACACCTGAGCTGGTACACTCCTCTCCACAACCACGTCACACCAGTGGAAGGACTTTGGACGTCACATATTAACGTGGACATGTCCCCAATCCACGGAGCTCCAGCAACCCAGTGAAGGAGAGTAACCGTGGTCCCAATCACTGCCCGCGGCAAATGATACTTCACTTTGCTGAGCTTACGGAAAGCGGCGTGAAGCTACTGAGCCTCTGGAGCTCTTATTATTTACTGTTGTTGTTGTTGCATATGACACTTGGACAAGCCAAACTCGCTATGCCGTTGGCTATGCGAATTTAAGTCAGTAGGGAGCGTAGCGTCTTTCGTTTAACCAGAGCACCATGGAGGTGAAAGTACGAATTTGCTCTATTAAGGTGCCTCGTAATTTTGAACCACGTCAGATGACGAGGCCACACCTGAGCTGGCACCCTCCTCTCCACATCCACGCCACACCAGCGGAAGGACTTTGGACGTCACAGATTAACGTGGACTTATTATTTACTAAATGCACATTTATTACTATTTTATTTACTAAAACTATAAATATTATATAAATAACAGATTATTCTAAAATGTCGATTTCAACAAAACAGCAGCTATGTAATATGGAAACTGATAGATAAACCATAAAAACTTTTATCAGACTGAGAACCAAACATCACAGAGGAATGAGGATGGACAGAGATAGATTCTACAGGAACTGACATAACTACCCAGACATGCATCTAACGCAAAACCACATTTTTGACTGCACCATCATTCGTAGAACTATATGTTGAAAACATTGAAGAACTCATGGCTTTATTTGATGCAACTGTCACACAGACACAGCAAGAAGAAGAAAAAAAAGAAAAAAACATATTTCTAAATTTCATTTCTTGAAAATTCATAAATACAAGATAGTTTTCCTTCTAACAAATTCATGTTTTATCGAGAAGTGTGTGCAAATTTTATAATATATAAATATAGAAAATTGCGCAGTTTTTTATTCACTAATGTCATAAAGTTTTCAGTTTCATTTTTTTCACGATAAAAATTTAAATTATTTTCTAAAACTAAACATTTCTAAATAACAGATTTTCATAAATTCATTTTTAAATTATTTTAAATTCTGTAAAAACCATTAAAAATTTCCAAAATTTTCCGATTGAAAACACTCTTTTTTTCTCTTGAAAAATTTTTTACAGAAAGATTTTTTTAATGTTTTTTTTTCTTTCTTTCTTAAACTCCGACAGTATTTATTTCATTTATAACTTTATTTTAATTTCATTCAAGAATACTATTCTGTTATTACTATAACATAATATATGTTACAGTAAAATAATTTATGTAACATTTCAAATCATTAAAATCAATATTTTTTAGTTGCCTTACCTGCATTGAATTTTTGTTATTTACAAAGCATGAATGTTAATAAATAAAATGTTTTCCTAAATTTAATTACAAATAATAACATTATTTCATATTCTACTCTTTTTATTTCCTTAATTCCGTGTAAAATTGTTTTCATTCTGGTGTATATTGTTGTAAATTCTTAACCAATCATTTTGAAGAAAAGTTTCATAGAGTTGTAAAATTAAGTGAAAGCGTACAATGTATTTTATAACGAGAAAGATAAAATATTCGTGCATTTCTTTTCAAAGTTGTTCCGAATGTCGGTGGGTAAACAAACGTATTTTAAGAGATGTCATTCCGAAAGTAACCGCAGTGTCACGGCTTCTGCATTTAAATAGATCACAGGGGTAAACAATCATCGATGACTGTGCTCCACATTCGAGAACAAGCGGGCACAATCTTGACAGGGCTCGATGCTTCATTCGAGCCGCACGACCTTGAAACAGCGTTTGGAAAGTGAATTCCATGCGATTTCCGATCCTCAAAAAGAGACCCGATTTCCACACGAACAGCTGCGGGTGCACCGCAGTCTCTTTTTGAGATTCGGCACGGGGCCCAAATTCAGACTTCAAGGTCGCACCAAATAATCTGATGCTCAAAATAAATTCTCCTGCCACTTTTTCGAGCGAAAAACACACAGCAGGCGTGCGTGGGCCCTTCCAAGACCTGCAAACCGTTATCTCGATTTCTGTTCCACTTTTATTTCTTCTGCTGCATCCAGTGCCGCTCGTGAGTGCTGCCCCCCTTCTCCAATCGAACTCGACCTTTAAATTCGGAAGACAAAGGCTGAGGATGGTCTTTCACTACCACAAACCTCTGACAGGCATGTACGGCGACAACTACAGGTACGGCACGTCCTTGTACTCGCCCAGCGTGGACGACGTCGAGAAGAAGTACCGGACCACCCTCTCCAGGACCAACTTGAGGTCCGACAGGGGCGATCTGGGACTGTACACCTTTGCCGGATCCAACCTTCACGGTGGAGCTCCAGCTGCCGAGAAGCTGCCCTCTTCCAGTATCAGATCCGGTTCCATCTCATCTCCAAAATCCGGGAGCGGAGCCTATACTCACGACTTATACGCACCTATAAACACCAGCGAGTACGGCAAGGGCTACTATGACCACCTGCGGGCCTCGTCTCCAGTGCGCACCCCACGACCACCAAAGCCAGAGCCTTACTATGACCTTAAGCTAGATGGGTCCGACTACATCACCAGGCCAGCACGCGTTTCCGTCGATGACTCAGGCTCTAGGAAAGTTACGAAGACGACCACCACCACGGAGCACTGGGTGCCCCTCACCACCCACTTCTACCACACCCCGTACCACTCTTACTACTATTACGGCAGCCCTTACAGTAGCTACACCTACAGGACAGCGGATGACCTCTACAATTACGACTATGTGGACGACTTCAAGAGGTACTCCTCCACCAAGACCACCACCACCAGCAAGAACATAGACGCCTTGGACCTCAGCGTGAGCAAGAGCTACGAGTTCACTCAGCATTCGGAGAAATGGTGAGTAACGAGTATTCGATATCCAGATTGCTTTTGCAAAGTTCGAAGGAAGCATTCGGATTTTATATGCTTTGTCTTGTAATACTCTAGCGCGGGATAAACTATAGACAAATGTATATGTATAATTATCAATATTCTTTTATTAGTTTCACTTCCCGAGCCCTTTTCTCCTTATTCAAATACGAATAGGAAATTTCTTCAATATCAAATTCCAGTAATTTGTTAACAGAGGCCATCATTATTCGAAGATTCAAATAAAATTAAAATTTAAAAAATTGGCTTCTGCACCACATTTTGACTAACAGAACGCGAATAAAAGATTTAAAATACTAAAGCATCTTAAGATAAACAAAGAACTCTAATTGGTTGAAGAGTTTCTTGTAATGACATCATCGGTAGAGATAGAAATTCAGAAGCCCATATTTGGTAATGATTATTTTACAGCTTAGAATTTCACAGTTGGCTGTATATTTCAAGCAATAATTTAAAGGGAATATATATTTAAAAAGTTATGAACTATTTGATGTGAAAATTATTAATAAATAATGCATTTCTTTTGAAAGTCATTATATATATATAGATCAAGCATGAGGTAATTAATTTAGCATGCAGTCGTTAAACAATTAGTTTATAAAGTATTATAAGTGGGGGAGGAATGTAGCAAAAATGAATGTAAACATACATTCCTTAAAAGCGATACTAAATTTAATACAAACTCTGCTAATTAAAATTAAATTAATTACTTTGAACTATTCTTAATAAATTTCTGATTTATAGGTTTATTCTTATGCGTAATTGTGTTAATTTCTTAACACTTCCATAGGAGAATTCATCAAGATTGCAAAATGCTCTCATTTTTTTTAAAAGAAAAATTCGAATATTTCGAAACTTTCCATTTTAAGTATTTTTTTTTTCACGGGATCTAATTTCAAGGGTACTTTTTGGAAATGCGATTAATTATTAAGAGGGCTATTTCTCATGAAGAAAAGTTCATTTTTTACAAAACACCTCATTAAGGATGGGGAAATTTATCAAAATTACAAAATGTTCTCATTCTTTTTAAAAGCAGAATTTAAAAAATTTGAATGCACTTATTGATACGGTTATGCTTTTATAACTAACTTTTAAAAAACTGATTTTAAAACGTTGCATTCGATAAATCACAAAGGTAATAAGGAGTAAAATAATCTTAATCCTCTTAAATGTGGAATTCGAATATAGCGGAAAATTTCAATTTGATTTTTTTTTCCCCTTTAATCTTTGAATTTCTGATGAATTTTGTTTTTGATAATGTTTTTTTTTTAATTTCTTACATCTGCATACATAATTTTCTTTCTTCTTTTCTTTTAAATGGAAGAGTTAATTTTTATATTGCCTTGGGATAGAGGTTGATGGAGAATCATTCAAGACTACAAAAATTTTTTCATTTCTTTTCAAAAAATGAATTTAAACATTCTGAAGCATTTCGATTAAAATGTTTCTTTATAGCTTTAATTGTAATAAATATATAATTTAAGTTTTATAATTTTTTTTTTTGAAATTTAAAACTTATATTATAATTGCATACCACTTAGTTATAGAAAAAATTGAAAAACGCAATAATTTTTGAGAGAAAACAATTTGTTGCATGCATAAGAGTTTCCGTATTTCTAACAAACATTTTCTTACTTAACCATTTCTTACGTAAGAGCATTAGTAACAACTGGCCAAGAACTTTGTAATTCCTATTTCTGTCGCCAGTTTGGTCTAGCGTGGTCGATGTATTTTTCAATTCTGCATCACTTTCAATACGGCCAGGAACTCTTTTAGCTTTTAAGCAAACGGTAGGAACTGCTAGACGCAACATCTCGATTACCAAAAATATCTCTTAAATTGACACACCAATTGTTAAGTTGCAGTGGCAATTTGATAGCGGGCAAAAGTCGAAGAAAAATTCTCCCCAAAAAAGCATTCCTCTCCAATTTTTTTGGATGTACTCGGATTTCCGAAACATTCCTACTTTCCATTTTAAAAAGCGCAGACTCTTCAGAATAATGATTCGTCTCAACGCCGACCGATGGCTGAGTGGTTAGCGTTCCTGACTCCTAAGCTATGGGCCCTGGGTTTCGAATCCCGGTTCAGGCATGGATGTTCTTTCTTTCTCTTCTTTCTCTGTTCTCTTCGTGTTTCTCTACCCTTTCTTCTGTGATGTTGTATGAATGTGGCCCACCCTATAAACGGGCTTGTGGTGGTATGGCGCGGGTACCGCTACACGCCTCCGTGACTTGGTTCACAGGTGCCCGCTGGGTAATGACAAATGAATAGCAATCACTGGCCTTGATGTGGCATAGGGTTCGTCACCTAAGTGTGCCCGCCGTTGGAAAAAAAATGATTCGTCTGAAATGGAACCTTTATTGACATGATATGCGGTGACTGGTTGAAGGAATTTGAAGAATAACATAAAAATTCTGCCGCTTATGACCAGATCTACAAATATTTGAATGGAAGACTCACCATGCCCTATTGGTAGGACTACTCTCCTAACAGTAAAAGATCTCTGGTTTGATAGTAGCTAGTAGCTACTGTTGTAAAAAGGAAAATAGATGTTTCACTGTTACCTTCTGCATGCTACGTTGGCCGGGATAGGTGCTTGTGAGTTTTCGGGGTCTCCTCCCTTGAGACTTGTGAGTGCAGCCCACTATCTAGAAGAAGCCCTCCCCCTGGAAGTCAATTTAAGCTGTCGATGCTTGTAGAGGCCTTACAAGAACTTCTAGCTGTTAGATTGCCTAATATGTGGTGTTTTTAAATGTAGCACTTGATAATGTAAATAAATGGAGTAAACTTCATGTAACAGTATTGCATTTTCCCCCATCAAATATTGCATTTTTTCGTCTTTTTATAACGGAAATGTCTATTTTCTAGAAAAATCATAGGGAATAAAGATCATGTTCAGTTGGTTTGGGGAAATAGAAGTATTTATGGGTCCACATATGACATCACTGAACTCGTCAATTCTCTCGCATTTGAACTTTTTATGGCTAGTTTTAGTGGAAATGGTGGAAAGGAATTATACAAATAAAACATTTACTACAATCTCAGGGAATTATGAAAATATATAATAAATGGAATACATAATTGATTATCGGAACTCTTTATTAAATTCTTAAACTAAATCTTAATCAACAGACATTTTTTGCATCCAAAAAATACCTGAGCTTAGTAATTGGTCAGAAGTTAAAATGAACAAAATTGCTGCACGAAATTACAAACTTACAAATTATTTTCATTTATTTGAATGAAGAAAATTGCATTTCTTTGTAACAAAATTTTTTTCTCTCCCTCTCTCTCTCTCTCTCTCTCTCTCTCTCTCTATATATATATATATATATATATATATATATATATATATATATATATATATATATATATATATATATATTTTTTAAATAAATGTGAATCTAATATTTTCATTTCTCCTTCGATATTAAAATCCAATATCATAAGGAAAAAAACAATTTATTTCGAAATCTTCTTAATTCTCAAAACATATGTTAATATATGATTATGATTTTATACGACCTTATTTATTACAGAAAAATAACTTTAATATAATCTCAATTGTGTGATAATAGGTTCTCTAAATTTTCAAAATAATCAACTTACATATTTATATAATCGTGCATATTATGCAATTAAAAAAAATTTACGTCTTTTTAATGAGGAACATTTTTATTATATATTTTTTAAAATAAAATCTAGCATGTAATTTAGTAGATGAAGCAATTGATTCACTTGATATTTCTTATTTATAGCTGATATTTTTAAGGAGCAATGGAAATTACATTATCACGTGATCAGATACTGTAAATTTATTGGCTAAAGTAATATAGTACTGGATTCATCTTATATATGTATCATTGTTCTTGTTTGTGTCTGTGGTGTTCTGACTGGATCTATTTTGACTGATTGCATTCCAATTAAAGACTTATTTGTGATTCCCATAAAAAAAGGTTAGATTGATATGAACTTTAATTAATGACTAAGGTAATTTTCAAAAGAAACACCGCAGCAATTACGTATCTAAAAGTTAAGTTTTTAGCAATTTAACTTTTCCACCGAAGAGGCATTATAAGGTTTTAAGGGGAAAATAATATTCCCCTATGGTTTGCAAAATAAATTGGAAGTCTCTAAATCATTAAAATTATGCAGTTTTAAAATTCTTAAGATTTTTTTTTCAAATGCAACGTTTTCTCTAATAAAAGTTTAATTTTTCAAAATCAATGCTTATTTTAAATTTAGTATTTATGTTTTTATGAAAAATCTGAAATTGTAATTTATAGCGATTTCAGACCTATTCAAAAATAACTGATAAGAATGATATTCTCACAAGAGCTCATGTCGTTAAAACTTAAAAGTAGTATATTTAAATTACTAAGTTAAAATTAGTAATTTAAAATTAGGATAAATAAAACAAATAAGGCCACACAATCTGAATTTAAACAAAATTATTTATGTTTTTATGAAAAATCTGAAATTGTAATTTATAACGATTCCAGACTCATTCAAAGAAAACAGATAAGAACGATATTCTCAAGAGCTCAATGTCGTTAAAGCTGAAAAAATAGTATATTTAAATTAGTAAACTCAAATTAGTAATTTAAAATTAGAATAAATAAAATAAATAAGGCCACACAATCTGAATTTAAACAAAATTATTTATGTTTTTATGAAAAATCTGAAATTGTAATTTATAACGATTCTAGACCCATTCAAAGAAAACTGAATAAGAACGATATCCTCAAAAGCTCAATGTCGTTAAAACTTAAAAATAGTATATTTAAATTAGTAAACTCAAATTAGTAATTTAAAATTAGGATAAATAAAATAAATAAGGCCACGCAATCTGAATTAAATCAAAAATATAGAAAAATAGTATTAAATATGTAATGCTAAATATTAATATATAAATAAATATAAAAATTAAATAATTAATAAATAAAAGGGAAATAATTTCACTATCTTTTGTATAACATATGCAGGAAAAAGCAGTCTTTTCTACTATTCCTTTGTAAGCAGAAAAAAAAGAAGTAACTCGCCAATAACTGAAGCAGCTGTCATTTAATCAACTGTAACCGAATGAATAAATGTATGTGATTTATCCTACTCTCGCGCTTATCTTAACAATGTTTTGCCATTAAAGGATTTTGAATTTTTATCTTAAATTCTTTTTTTTTTCCTTAATTCCCATGAAATTTAAATAATGAGTTAATAAAGATGAATATTCCTTACTGATTGATATTAAAGTGAAAGTCGAGCTATTTTTAGTTCAATTTGAATAAAAATTAGCCAGTTTTTAATGCTATGCATACATTTTTTTTCTAAATGTCAACCATTTCCTTAAAACGAGAAGAAAAGACAGCACGTTAAAGGAAGTAAAAACTTTCACGTGACATTTTATCATTTGCCCTTCTTCCCTTTTGATTTATGACTTTCGTTTCCCGGTTTTCTGATAAATTGATTTATTATTATCTATAATCTAATTTCCATTAAGAAAAGTTTATATATATTTTTAAATAAACCTTTAATTTTAATATCCTAAAAAGCTTAAACGCTTATATAATTAAAAAAGATGTTAAGGAAAGTTTATATTTTTATATTATTTCTGCATTATTTAAATATACTATTTCAATTTGAAAACGATCAATTGATAAGAAATTCTTGAAATAGAAATATGCGATTTCTTGCATTCTTACAGAGATTAACAAAGAAAATTTTTGTGAGCTGGGATTAAAATTTATCAATGAATTACATTTTAACTATTTTAATTAATAAACAAACAAATCATAAGAGTAATAATGAGAAATGGACTGAATAGTCTCCCCTTGCTGGAAAATGTTTGTAAAGGAATGCTGCATAATTTGATGTCACCGAAACATAAAATTATTGTAAATGGATGAAATCATAAAAATATTAGGGGATGCAGGAGTCTTATGTGAAATAGTGTCCCTTTTGTAATCAGAAAGCAAAGAGTTCGATATGTGTCATAACAAAAGTTTGTCATTGGGAATGAATATTTGCACATGAAAATATCTTCGTAAGGACTGATATCTTTAATTATTATTCGTTGAACATTTCGAAAAAAAAATGGATACCATTTTAAAAGTAAATTACTTGTTGACTGGATCATAATTCAAAATTATGAGGTTTAATTACATTTAATAGTTATATACATGCTCATTAAATCTGTAGAATCGAAAGTCCTGTTGTCGGTCATTGAGCAGTTACCATGGGTGTAATTGTCTAGAGAAAATTTCCTCCCCTCCAGATCAATGTCAAAATTAAGGGAGTGTATCCTCTGGTGGCGCCATCTATTGGAGGAGTTTTTAAAGTAAAATCGTACTTTCACCTTCGTGATACTCTGGTTAAATGTCAGACGCATCCTACTGACTTAAATTTCTTTGAATTTAAGTCAGTAGGGTGCATCGGCTAGCCAGCTTGGCTTGTCCAAGTGTCATAAGTAACAACACATTTAGTGACTTTTAATAATGAAATCAAAGAAATGAATGAAACCGTGGTTGTTTGTTGGGGAAATGCATTGTTATAATTACCTAGAGGTTGCGAGTTCTATATGTGAACATGCCTAAATCTTTCAATTGCAAAGACTTATATACATTAAAAGCTCTTTTGTTGGGCCTTTTCTTGTGTAAAATTCATTAAAGGTTAAGTGTTCCTCCGCTAGCGTGACCCCATTTGTGTAGAATACATCACGTGATTTTAGTTAAAAAATGCAACAATCTTGGCTGTGTTGAAAGAAGACTTTAGTTGATTTGGTTGATATACATAGACAACTCGAAATAAGTCTCAATTATCTAACTAAATTAATGTTTAAAAGAAGCCCAAATGAAATGAAAAAAATGGTAACTAAAATCTGAAACATCGACTAAAATGATCTGTTCAAAAGAACTTATAGAAAGATATCTTTAGTTTACTTTTTATATAGCTCCTTGTAGGTCATACACAATATGTATTATGTAAACTGTATCCAAATGTGCTGTGAGCAAATGCTGTTTTCTTTTTTTCTTTTAGAAACAAGCATCACTAAGACAGCGTTTTCGATGTCTATTACCCCACACCGTTTCCTTGGCTATAGCCTATTCTTGGAGAAGGAGGGATGTCTCCAGTACATAGTGTGTCCTTCTACTTAAATTAAAAATAACTACCATCTAGCTGTATAAGTGCATGAAAAAAACTGCTAGAATAGTGATTTTTGATATTACATTAACTTTATTAAAGTCTTCATCGAAAAACAGAAATGGGAGTGTTCTTATAGCTTAGTACACACTTTTCTCTCAATTCGACAAAAATATACATCACTTTTTGTGTTTTTTTAATACTCTCTCGAAATAATTCCTATACACAGTCATTAAACCTCTAATTAATAATGTGATCTATATATATGGCTGGGATTTTGCATCAATCTTGCTAATATTGAATCAATCTGATATTTTTAAAGGGATGATTGTTAATCGGAAAGGACTTCCAAATGCAATTATTTCTGATAATGATATTAATGGATTCTAGTAATGAATTAATCTGCTATGGTTAGTTTGATGTTATATCGTTGAACCTTACCCGATCATGAATAATTCACTTCAAAATCTGCATTAATTGCTCTTTTGCACAAGTCTTCCTTGGTCACATTTTATCTTGTCTGGGACATACCAGGCAAGACTTAGTTCAAGATCCCTATTAGTGCTGGATTTCTTCAGGGTGAATGAACTCATGGACCTCATTTAGAACAGCTGGTCTCGGGGATAAGAAACAGCAACAACACTTGAACCCACCCTATCGCCAACAGCGATAATCCTGAGAAGAATATTCGTTTTTCCATTTCCCTACGGCGCAGGTAGTCACAAAATGCTATGAACAGGTGAAACAACATGTCACAAAATGCTGCATCTACCTTTATATTTTCGAACTTTTTACTTTTTTAAAAACATTTTAAATTGTGAAAGAATAATTATGCCATCGAAATAATTTATTTGCACACACACAAGTAAGAATTACTATTTCACTGTTTCTGAGAATTATCACCAAAAAATATCAACATGGCAAAATTTGAGTCAGAGAAAAGAAATAATACCGAATTTCCTTATAAATCTTGATCTTTTCTTAGTCTTTATAATCGTTAAGATGTTATTAGATACACATTTTCAATTGAAAGATGTTTCTTGCTTTAATATTTGTGTGAAAGAAGTACTCGAGATTATATGCGAACTGCATATTGAATATACGTTTTCTTTCAAACTACGCATATCGTATTATTTTTGAAAAACATGTTTGGCGCCAATTGTTTCCAGGAACCACCAAATGCTAGTAATAAATAAGATTTTGACGGTTAGTTTGATTATTGTTCATCAAAAAGATTTATAAATCCGAGGATCTTTAATAATGATGCTATATTAATATCTTAATATAATGAATAAATCTGATATGGACAAAATAATAACTGTTAATCCGAAAATGCTTTTAAATTCAATGATTTCCTAATAATGATGTAAATAGACTCTAATAATGTATTAATTGATAAATCATTTTTACAATGATATTAATAAGGACCTTAATAATGATCAACTGATAAATGTCGATTGGTCAGGACTTTAAATTGGAAAGGACTCCTTTAGCTCTTTGCTCATTGTACTCTTAATTTGACTATCATAACAAATTAATCAAATATGGATAAACTGACAATTATTGACAGAAAGGACTTTCTGGCACAATGAGATATTATGATACTACTAATAATGACTCTAACAACGGTCAATTTGGAGGTGGGGCTTCCAAACCAAGTGACTTCAAGAGATTTAGAAAATACTCTAAATCTCTTGAGGCTTAGAGATTCTCTTGAGGTTAGGTTCAACGAGCAACTTTTGAAAGGTGCTGTCTTGGCTTTGCTGGACTTATACGAAGGAAGGCGACACCTGTTAAACTATGCACTGATCAGGTGCCTTCCTTAGTATCTCTTTGTCCTTGAGGTTAGGATCAAGAGATTTAGAGTTTCCAAACATGGGTCTTGGTATTTAGATATAATAAAGTTTCTAAATGTAAAATTTAGCAAAATAAGGTTGGACATTGGATCTTAAGATTTTCACTGAAGCTTGGGACCCAGGCTTCATACTAGATAGTCCAAGCAAATGTTCATTCTGTTGATTTATTAGAAACAAAGTTGTGCGATTACCCAGCAATTTCATATTATCATCGCTTATATTCTTATACGTTTCAGACATTCAAATGACCTGAATTGTGCTGTCGTGTAAAACAGATGCCCTGGGAATATTAGTACTTGAGTCCTTAGTTTCGCTTCCCTATTATATCGTTTATTCTCCACACACAGTCATATTGCCTGCTAAAGCAATGGATAGTTCTGCAAAGTGATTTTCATGGCGTTTATATTTTCAATGGTGCCATTGCTTCATTTACACTCTTTAACGAGATAAGATAAATAAGCAGATTAAGAATTAGTTTTCTATCCTCCAGTTCAAATGCTAGCGGATCTATTTTCATTTCAGTTGTGGAGATTTGTAGTGTTAGAGTTTATTTTTGACCAATGTTTCCCCTTAGATTATTTCGATGTACAAAAAATACCACAGTACGACAAACAAACCAGTATAGAAACATTTTAAAAAAATTGCAGTTTCCAAAATAGTGCGTGCACCCCAGGGCTTGAAAACGGATGATCATCATATATTTCAATTTGAATATAAGTTGCTTCTTCCATCCATCACAACAACGACGAATATTCTCCGAAACACTTATCTTTCACACTCTTATAACCTACTCATTACTAACGCAGGTAGTGATATTGCTTACGCCGTACACCTTTTTTATTCGTGTGATAAGAGATGGGTATAATAATGGAATTTGATATTTTATCTAAAGAAGCATTTAAATTCAGCATACACTTCGTGTCCATTGAGTCCGCGGTGGCCTCGTTGGTTAGGACATCGTTCTCATAATCGATAGGTAGTGAGTTCAATAATGGCTCAGCTGAAGATCCCTCGTCTTTACTAAAGGCTACTTGGGAGTGTTAAATAAATTGTGGTCATAATGTCCTTCAAGTGAAATGTTACCTCTAGAGATGGCAGTCTTTTGCTTAGTCCTTGCTTTTAAATTACCAAGGCTCCCAATCGGCGACTTTCATCTAGTTGGTAGAGTCCAAGTACAGGTAAGCATGCTGGTCCAACAACAGCGTCATGTCCATTAACGAATTCTCCTAATAGATTTTAACATACATACATAGCGGTCAAGCGAAGCCTGGACTGTATCTTAAGGTCAACGGATTTGGAATACTCAATAGAGGTTAATAGTAGCTTAGAGATAGGATTAGTTTCTTCATGTGATGGTTCAGTGCCATCAGCTTTGAAGAAATAAATATTGCATATTTTCTAGGTTCTTACAGGTTCCGGCCTAGAGAACTATATTCACTGTACATTCTGCAAGAAAAAATTTTCCGGAAAGCAACACGCGACAGATGTTCTCTTATAATAGCCTTCGATATTCTACCTTATAATAGCCTATCACTTTGTCTACAACAGCACTGTCTACTTTTTCAATGAATATAATGGTCGATCAAACTATCAATAGAAATATCAGAATTTGACTTGGTCACTTAGAATGATACAAATGGTTTTGCATCAAATTTTAAAATTATGATGAATTTTTTTCCGGAATCATCGGCAAAACAAAAATTAATACGATTTCATTCAGAAAGCTTCGATATTCTTTAAGTACTGAAAAAATAATATAAATAGATGAATATAATTCATCTATTTATATTATTTTTTCAGTACTTTTATTTTTTCACACAAATTTTTAAACCGTATGTGGGACTTTGTGATGCAGAACACATTATAATTAATTTAACACCTAGTAAATAAAATTTTCTCACAAATTAAGGAATCATTAAATTAATCTTCACTGCCTACTAAATCTGTGAAAATTATTAATATCAACCAATCGTTTTGTTGAAACAGGTAAGATGAAATAGCTAAAGTATTGAAGGAAAACCAGGTTAGACAGTCGTTAATGTACAAAGGATTTTTTCCATGTTCCAGTACCATTGCTTAAAGTTAAACATCATATCTACCGAAACAATTTCAGGCTGCAGTGTCAACATAAATTAAGGGGTATACTTGCACAATCTTATACATTAATATGCAGGGTGATCTTTTTTAAAGTGACAGTGTTTGGAGCGTCCTGTAGCGCGATTAATATAGCCGAAATGACACCAAACTTGGTATTTAGACTAATCAAGACATGGGAAAAAATTCCGTAAAAAAAAGTTTTAGTTCTAAAGTCACCGCTAGGGCATTTTGTGGCACTGCTGTAGTTTATAATAATGAGAATTAGCATAAAACACGGGTATCAAAGCAAAATGCAAATGTTGTGCGATGTGCCAGTAATAGGGTCTATAAAAGCAAGTAGTTGACAGCTCCGACAAATAATCTCAGCTGAAGTAAACGAGCTCCATTGGCCATGCCTTTCACGTTACCCGAACGTGCGTTTATGTTGGTGGAGTGCCAAATTTGTTTATTCTAAAGACAACATAACAAAGACGGTGCGGAATATTCCTCGTGTATGTTACGTACGGCTGTGGAGAACGTTGTGCACAGAATGCACGGTGTTATTTCTGAGAACGGTGCTCACATGGAATGTGGTCTAATTCCTCACCGGGGAAGTTAATGCAGTAAATAAACATTAATAATTTAACTGTACTATTGTAAGTGTCAGTATATCTCTTTTCTCACATTTTATACATTGTAAAGCGCCACAAAATGACCTCGAAAATGACGGCGATTTTTGGAGCTAAAACTTTTTATAACGGAATTATTTTTTCCGTGTCTTGATTAGTCTAAATACCAAGTTTGGCGCCATTCTGGCTATTAGATCGCGCTACAGGGTGCTCTAAACACTGTCACTTTAAAAAAGATCACCCTGTATTATCCCGCAAAATGTCTTCTGATTAAAAATCATTGTTATAGGAGTCAAAATATACTTTTTTATTATTAAAATATAAATACATCTAAAAGATAGTTTGAACAATAATATTATTATTACTTAAAATATATTTTAAGTTGTAGTGTTAGGATACTCCTCATTCTCTTCACATGATGGCGCTGTAGTAATTGGGTCTCTGACCAGCTAACGAGAGTTTTAGCTGGCTTGGTGTTTGTTCGGTTGGCCGTTTAGGGCGATAATCAAATGTCTATTAATTATAATTTTGATATACTATTCTATTAATTACTAACTTTAATTTTTATATTAATGTTTGCATTTGTTCCAGTTGTGCTTTCTTCTAAGTATTACCAATTATCTACATAAGTAATACCAATTATCAATTTATTACTCTCAGCTTTTTTCTAAAAAAATTGTTAATTTTTGTAATATTAATTAATACCTTCAATTCAAATCGCGTAAAGGGTATAATATCTATTATTTTTAAGTTTAAAATGCAGTCTAACAGAAAAAAACCCAATTTATTTGACTTCCTATAATACTTTACTCAATAAAGGATGGGCCATATTGGCGTACCCCAATTAAGAAAATCCGAAAGTGTATACCCACATACACACTTTGACGGACGTCCATGAAGGAACTAGAAAGTTCAATGCCCATCTCTTGTTGATTTCTCAACAGTAGCTGGTATCAAACGTGGAATGTGCAAAGTATAAAGTACCAAAGTATAAAGTACTACCAGGCTATGGTCAGTTCTGATCCTTAATCCCTTGGACTTCTTTAACCCCAATCATTTTCGTTGCGATAAATATCGCCAGTATATTCGTTATCTTTGAACCTTTTGAACAGTTCTTGTTCCACTGCCATGGGTCTTGCAAATAGCACGGCTGTTGCAAATTCGAATAGATTTTATAGTTGCTGTCTTTGCCAGATAGGCTGGCATTATGAGGTGCACTGCTCCACTTTTCCAGCTGAAGCATAATTTGGTGTGGAGTCCGACTTCCTCAGTACACATATGCCATAGGTACACGTTTATAGGGTAGCAAACACTCACAACCCATTCATACAAAGGAAGGAAAAAGACAAGATAGACAGAGAGAGAAAGTACATCCATACCCGAGCTGAGACTCGAAACCAGGACCTCCCTAACTGCAGTCAGGCACTCTGACCACTAGACAGGGTGGGCGGCCGTTTTTACAGTTATTCGCCTCTATTGGAATGGGAAGCAAATTTTCACGAACGAGATTTTGTTTTACTCGCATTTATGAATATATCGCAAAAATACTTGCTTTCAAATATAAAGTTTCCATACTTAAACGACTATATAGTAAAATAGGGATTTAAATATAAAAAAATCATATCATAAATCAATGTTATTCTATTAATTTGGACATATTTATGAAAAACGTAATAAAATTTAGAAAAGGAGTTTTATAATGCTGTGGGTATCGAAACTGCTAACCGCTGAATTGCAGAGCACTCATTACAGTTGGTTCTGCAATTCATTGACGATTATTTTTAGGATGCAGGTGAATAGCTAATCACGTGGCAACTCGACTCGCTTGCATTGGAAAATCTTCTGTAAATTAGACTACCAATGGAGACATTTTATATAAAAAGAATATAAACAAGTTTACATATTATAGTATTTAACAGTCTGATTTCTCTTTTTGTTCTCCTTACACACATAACAAACATTTTTACATACATATTTTTTGAGATTATGAAACATTTATGTTAATTCAAAACTTTATTTATTTTTTTTATCCAATGGCGGGCACACAAATATGACTGAACCTGTGCCACAACAAGGCCAGAGACTGCTATTCATTTATCGTTACCCAGCGGGCACCTGTGAACCAAGACACGGAGGCGAGTAGCGTTACCCGCGCCATACCACCACAAACCCGTTTATAGGGCGGGGCACATTCATACAACAACACAGAAGAAAGGACAGAGAAGGAAAGAAACATCCATGCCCGAACCGGGATTCGAACCAAGGGCCCATAGCTTAGGAGTCAGGAACGCTAACCACTCAGCCAATCGGTCGGCTCAAAACTTTATTGAATGATCTAATTCTGTGCTCAAGATTGGAACACGCGCTTGCTCGCTAAATAACGCAAAATTTTCGATGATAAGCGAAAAACTCGAATCATAAAAATTTCAGTAAAAATATTTACTATTAATCTAAAATGAAGAAATATCAAAGAAAAAAGTACCATATATGAAAAATATTTAAAACATAAGAAAAATTACCAATAGAAATCAATCAGTTATAGACATTCTCCTCTGGGATTTAATACGATTACAGAAAAACAAAACTTAGAAAATATGATTTAAATCTTTGAAAACATTTCCTTTTAAGAAAAACTTCTATTATTTAAGTTCAGTTAATCAATTAAATAGGAATATATAATTGATTAGATATACTCTGTTATTTCTCCATTTGGTGCATCCATGTTCTTTCGAATATTTACATTAATTTTATAAAACGCGTATCTGATAAGGAATCTGCCACTAAACGAATTCAATGAAATAATTCATGGCAAATCTCTTCCTGAAAAAAGGAAAGAGCCAAATGTAACTTTTTAGTAACATTGTTTAAAATAAAATATTCAGTATGATTTAACACTGGGCTGAAAAAAGCGTGCTGTAGACCTGTTATAGGTTATACGCTGTTAAAGATGAAGAAGATAAGATTTAACACAATTGGTTCGACGTGAACTGCGTAAAAAACAAGTGATATATGCTAATTAAAAATAGAAAAGAATTTTTGGCATTTAATACGTGGTATAGTTTAATTTATGTTAATAATTCCACGATTTTGCTGTCCCATTACAAGAGGGTTTGTGCAAAAATTAAAAAAGAATAATAATAGATAAATAAGTAAGCAAAAAAATACAGACAAGTTATGGTCTCCATTTTTTATCAGGGGAATGAAATTAAAATGAATAAATTTTTTTTGTCTGATAATAATATAAGAGCCAAATATATAATTTAATTCGGCAGCGTAAATTTATAGTTCCCTTAAATTGTTATATTTTTCATTTTTAATTTTTTTATAGAATTTTTGAAGTTTTAAAAAGTATAATTATTTGAATTAATTGATAATTAATTAAATAAAATAATCAATTAAATTACTCATAATCACAATTAATTAATATATAAAAGCTTCTAATTAAATTAATTGGATTTTATTAATATAGCGTTCATTTTTATTAATTTAATTATTAGCTAGCGTATAGTTTAGCACATGGTTCCAACATTTTCTTAACTCGTCATTGGGGAATTAGAATAATTTTAAGTTAAAAAATGTACTTCTTTATAAATTTTGAAAAATAATTTCCATGAGGACTCCTAACACTAACAACACTGAACAATATGAAAAAAAAATTTTTTTTAAACTTGTGGTTTTAGAATTGATTTTAGCTGTATTTCGGGCATTGAATTTTTATGCGAAACCAGTTTTTTTTATGTAAATTTTACTTTCTCATAGGTTGAATATAAAAAGTTGTAACCCATTTTTGGGTATTTTTATGCTCTGAAAGTCTTTAATTTGGGTCTCGTTAATTTGGGAAATCACAAAAACTGCGAACATGGCTAATCTATGACTCCAAACGTGGCGTTTTGTACCAAAAACAAATTCACTTCACTCTGGTAATTTTTCAAGTTAGAGACTATTATTATTAGGAAAATAAAATAAAAAGAAAATATGAAGTGTTAAGAATTTCTCTGTAATCTTAATATTCGATTTTAAATTAAAGAATTTTTAAGGGTAACACAGCGTCCTGAGTTTACTTTTAGTATCAATTCTTTTGAAAGAACTACATGTTGAATTACTGGAATTCCAAACTCGTATTCTTGCATTTCTATTAAAGTCTCCCTATATCCACCTCTAATTAAATAGAAGTTCTGAAATTTAAATAATCCTACCTCACAGGTTCGAAATTCACTTTAAACTCTATGTCCCTGTCTAATTAGCCCTTGTGTGCAAAAAGTGACAGCTGAAGGACAAATAAAACCAACTTGAAACTGATACATAAAATCTTTGGATCCTACAAAAACAATAATATGCTACTCGTATTATATAATAGAAAATTCCGAGATAAGATTTTTTAATTTGATTTAAGGAATTAGCTTAAAATAATAAAACGCATATACTCAAAATGTTACATATTAGAAACAGTAATTCTCAGCAAAAAGTAAAGCTCCGTTTCAATTACTATTTAACAAAACAATATAATATCGTTTTAAATTTACCGATTTCAAAGAAAGATTTCATTTTACTGTTTTATAAAATTCTGTATGAATAAAAATTAAATATGTGCTGTAAAAATTGTTTAATCCCTGTTTAAAACATTTATCGAATTCATATTTGGTTGGAAAACTGCTTGAAACTCGATGCTTTCACAGAGAAGATTTGAATTAATGTGCGCAATCTTCCTATAAAGTCAATGTGCATGGTTTCAAAGCCATTGGACAAGACTGTTCTCTTTCTGAAATATGGCTGGCTTCCATAAATACTAGCTGATAATTTTGTTTACGATATCATGTCTTTTTAAGTTCAAGGAATAAACTTCAACGTTACACAAGAAAACATTTGAGGAGTTCATATTTTAAAATAACTTTCAACTGACATTTATTTAAATAAATATGAGCTATAGCCTTATTTTATGGAAAGTATTCTACCTCAGAGGAGATTTAAAGAAAAAGTTCGGGGAAATATTTTAAGATAAAATTAAGTTTTTGAATACAGTGTTTATTTAAATGGCTTTCAACTGTACAGCAGGATTTCTTAGGAAAAAATTCCCTTCGGGTAATAAGTGTAGCGACTCATTGTACATTTAAACGTATTTCAAGTGTCGTTAGAGTTTAAAGGGAAAACTTTTACTTTAAACGAATTTTCGGGAACAAATATTTAGGGAATATTTTCGAGGAAAGATTGATGTGTATGAAACTTCAATGTACATTAATTTAAGCAGATTTCAACTGTAATTTGAATTTAAAAGAAAAAACTTCTCTTATTGAGAATTTTAGGGGAAAAATTCAGAAAATCTTTTTACAAATATAACTAAAATAAATATCAACATAAATTTTTAGGAAGATTTGACACTATAGGAAAGAAAAAAATTACTTAGGGCCAACTTCCTATGAAAAATATTTAAAGATGACATTTTAAAATAATTAAGCCAATTAATTATCTTCAGTTACATTCAACATTTTTCAATATGAATTTTTTTCTTGAATCAAATTAATTATTCAGATTCAGGAGGGGTAGGTGAAATTAAATTTCAAGGGTTAATATTAAAAAAAATTAGCATTTAGTATTAAATAAAATAATTCTTTCAAGCATTAATTATTTTGCCAAATTAATGTCTTTCAATAAAATTAAGTTTGGCATACTTGTGCAAATGGTTATCAAAATGATAAAGATACCCAACATTAACAAAGATAAGATCTTTATCAATATGGCACAGAGACTGATCTTGGCTGTAATGTAATTCAGCTTGAAATCGAATTACAACTGTTGAATAGTGTTCAGAAGAATGTCCATAGAGATAGTGGGAAAGTTCTTGTTGAGATACCAGAACACTTCCACTATCTCCATGGACATTCTTACCAGAGAATATAGATTCCGGGCATAACTCCATAAAATTGACCATAACATTATTTCTATAAATAGGAGAATATATATATATATATATATATATATATATATATATATATATATATATATATATATATATATATATATATATATATATATATATATATATGTATGTATTAAAGTAGATGTTACACTTCATCCTTTCATTCATCTATTCATTCTCAATCTTCTTTATATTTCTCCCAAGTGATCCTTTTTTTAAGATCATAATCGAGACATCAAAAAACCATGACTCGTCTTCTTATAACAACCTACATTCTCAACATCTGGAAATAAACAATAAGACTCATACATTTATGCAGGTGTTTTCCAACTCCTTATAGGAAAAGATGTGTTGGTTCGTCTGATCTTATTGCTGTTTTCCGTTTATCAAACGACGAGGATTTGTGATCGTAGTAAGATGAAGAGAACTCTTTCAGCGTTAAAACATCTGCATCCAGTAGCTTTCCAGGTGTGGTTATTTTTTTCTGGCCTTGCTCTCTTTTAAGACTTTGCAAACCAATTCGTAATCAGTCGGTTTCATTGATTCAGATTCTCCCGCCAATCACTTGATGAAGTTTATTTTACAAGACTATGCTTATATTACCAAAATTTAAGAAACAAATATCTTTAGAGGCTGGGATGTTTCCTTAGAGTTGTTCAGTTTGTTGATTTCCAAAAATGTGATTTTTTTCCAATCCATATTTTTGGAACTCATGTGTAGCCTGACGTTTTGTGCTTTTGATTATTAATCTAAGGCATATATTTTCCTCTAATTTATATTTAATTGCATTATAGCTACCTCGTGCCAGCATAATGAATAGATTTTGTAGAAAAAAAACTTGTATTTGGGCTTTAATGTAACTTTTTTCATAGATGTTTTCATTATATTGATAAAAAGGTACATATAATACTCGAGAAATAGATTTAAACTAAACTCCATGGCACGACAGCCCATGTGGGCCAAGAGTGCCCATAACTGTTTTCATGACCAAGGGCCCTGGGGTTCGAAGCATATGTCCCAGTTAGGTGGTCAGCCTAACATAAGACCCCCAGTGTTTAGTTCCCAAGCATGCTTGGTACTCAGTGAATCGACCCACTGAAGGGATGAAAGGCTGAGTCAACCTTGCCCAGCCCGAGGATCGAACCTCGGACCTGTGTCATGGGAGCGTGAAACGCTGCAACTAAGCCACTGAGGCGTAGAAATAGATTTGGTCCCAGATTATTTTCAAGAAAATTAGCTTATTAAAATTATGTTTTAAAGTATGTGCTATATTGTAAAGCTGAAGAAATCCTCTTAAAAAAAGGAAAAGGTCGAAAATGGTGACAAATATTTGCCCATGCATCTTTTCACACACAATTTTTAAGTCAATAGTTTTCTTTTCAGATTGATTGTTTGATTATATTTTTGAAATATTACAGAAGTTTTAGTATCTAAGAATCATTTTTCGAAGTTCGAAATTTCATCCATCCATCGTCCAAAATTAGTCATGTTTTAATCTACGTGCGACAATTGCAGCCTTAAAAAATGTCGAAATTCTAATCTAACACTATTGAGACAGCGAGATCTTAGGATAGTAAAACCTAATTTAAATAACAATGAAATCATTAACCCCAAATAACCTAGTGATAAAATGAGGCTTAGGCTTATTATTGTTCCATATTCGATTTGGAAAGTATCTTAAATGTAATATTTAAATTAAAAATTTTATTAATATTTCAATTGTATATTATTTAAACATTTTTCAAAAATATGTAACTCGAAACACAAAAAAATTACAATTGATTCGTAGGAGAAAAGTGCATTTGTCCATAAAACTAGACATAAACTAAGTTCAGTGGATAGGTGTCCCATGACTTGTGACGTTATATGAAGAGACTGCATTGTGTACATAGTATTTGTTAATTCGAAAAAATGAAAATTGATGCTTATTATTGCAATTATTTGGAGAAAGTTAAATTACTGCGAAACAGTAGCTGTATCAGTAGTAATACGGCAAAGAACATTTTTGAAACTTACCTATGCTATAATGCTCTTAGCAGTCATTGGAATAAAAATTGTGTAAATTTAAAGACTTCTCAATTTTTTAGCTTTTAAAAATGTAATATTTTTTAGCTTATTTTATTACAAAACATTACTGCATCATTTTTTTTTTTTTGCTGGAAGTAAGCCATTAACTGTAACCATTATTTTTCGTTTTGAACTTTGTTCAAGTGAAGGGATTGGCACCTGAGCAGGCACTTCAACTTTCACTTTTTCCAAACTACCAAGTTACAACAATGAATTATACTGAACACTACAAAAGAATTGCTAAGCCCTCCAATTCAAATGATCTTTGATTAAGTAAACTATTTAACTCATACAGACGGCAGATCACTAACCATTTATCTGTAAACATAATGCTGCTTTCTCAAATTAATAATTAATTTAACGATATATCTAAAAGTGAAGTCTATACAAAACATTGTCAGTAAACATAATCAATCTCTTCGTAATTTTGTATCTCATATTTCATCCAACTATCAAAGTTAATATTATAATTGAAATTCTTCCCGAGGAAAATACATGAGATGTGTACATTAAAATTTCATATATATATATATATATATATATATATCTTTTTACTATTATAAACATCAAAGTTTAAGATCGGGGAATACCGTTCAGCAACACACACACACACAAGTTTCCATCAATTCACTTTCACCTCAGTCAATCACCTCATAGTTTTACAATACAATTGTAAAACTATGAGGTGATTGACTAGTTCATGTCTGAGGTAGTAGAACGATAACTTCCTAAGGAAAGGTGTCACTGACTTTTCCAAACAACAGTGGTCTTCCCACTAAGTGACTCACACACATTAGGCTTAAAACCGCTTAACGTCAAGTTTATGCTGTTTGGGACGAAAATTCTAGGATTTAAGTCCGATTAATGTTGGGCAATAGAGACCGACGCCATGTCTCTACCTATGGCATGCTTCTCAGTCTAGTAGGTGTTTCTGAGTTTATTTTTTTGATTAGCGATACGTGAATACGGACCACTATCTAAGAAATGTCCTTCTAGAAAACTAAGGATGTAAAAAAACAAAACATACAGCAAACTTCGACTGTCAAACTATCCGCTACACGTTTAGCGGTAAATCTGAAAACTTCTTACCTTCCATCCCAATAAATATGCCCGAGAAAGTAAAATAATAACGCTCGTCTTGCATTGGTCATTAAAGCTGAGATTAAACTTCAAATTTTTGACTCCAAGAGGGAGTTCTAGCACCAGTCCATGGTGGGTCCATACATAATTATATAAGACAACACATAGTGGATATTTTAATAGCTGAATGTATTTTAAGATTCTTTGAGTAAAGCAAAACACCCAGCTTTACAACATTTATAAGGCATCACGCAGCGGATGCTTAAATACTTTAAAAATCCATTTGGTTGATAGGATAACCGTTACTTAATCCAAAAAGTACTGAAAGTAAATATACAAATAGTCAACTTTGTCTATGATTTTAACTAACTGAATGTTACCAGAGTATGATTTTAACTAACTGAATGTTAGCAGATTTTACGTGACAATCATGCAGCATTTAACTTGTTCACAACATGAGTTTATCTTAATATATTGATCTGGTTTTTCTGTCGTTCTATATTCTCATTTTACTCACGAGGGTTAAGTTGACCCATGCTTACTATTAAAAGAATTCCGAACATTCACAAACAGGCACGACCGTGGTAACTTTTGAAGACATGACCCGTAAGCCAGATTTTTCTGCAGTTAGCTTTCCGTTATTTACTTGCCATTATCTTAAGGGATAATTGCTGTTATTTATAACACTCCGCAATGTTAATTGTGAAAACAGCTAATGTGATTTCTTTATATTTCGACACAAGAATGATCGTTCTGTACAACGTCCTAGTAAAAAATTAGGAAATGTGCTACAGAAAAGATAACCATAAACATTCTTATGCATATCATCTATTGTAAATATTTCTATCTAAAAGAACTAAAAGGAAATCTATAAACAGTAGTCATTTGAAGTGCTCTATGGCTGGACCAGAGTTATCTTGAACGTTTTTTGAGCGAATATCTTTGTTTCTCAGCAGAAGATTAATGGTACATTTTGTTCCAGCAAGGAAATCCAGAGCCAGCTGGACGAGGTGAGCAGGTGGATCTCGGAGGCGGAGTCCAAGCTGAAGAGCGAGGTGGTCAGCTCCAGGAGCAAGATGCAGTCCGAACTGGCGGAGGTGGCTCTTATCGTGGAGGACACCGCCAAGTACAACGACGACCTCCACCGGGTCATTAAGAAGCAGGCCAAGCAGATATCGGTGAGACATCTTAAGATCTTCTCCTTAGAAATGCGCTTTATCTGCCTCGTACCATGAGGATGAAGATCTTTGCTTTATTTTTCCCTTAAGTTTCTAATCTTTTTTTAAGATCTTGGTTGCATTTACATGCATATTTGCTCAGTGAAATTCCGTCTTACAACCAAAAGTTTAAGTCATACACGATTCATGGGCATATACCCTGTCTAAGCTATAGTCACGAAAAATAGAGGTTATGCGAAAAAGGTATAGGAAAGTAATTCTTCTTCTTCTTAGAGTTGGGTTTGTATGCCATTGGGCACCTCTGCTTTTATCAGCATTTTGTACTGTTAACTCCAAATCCAATGTTTCCTAGTTCCAGTTGCTCGGGTCACCCACTTTATTATTAAAGTCCGATAACCCTTTAATGGAGTCCAGGTGTAACTCTCAAGTATGGATGATGCCTAAAGAAGTCAATCTAGGGAGAGCAAGGGCCTCGCATTCGTAAATAATATGCTTGGCCGTTTCCTCTTGCGTATGACATTTCCTGCAGATAGGGTCTTGCTGAAACAGTCCCATTTTATGGAGGTGTTTTATGAAATAATAGTGCCCAGTTATAAAGCCTACAATTAAACGTATCTTCTGCCTAGAGCATCTTAGAATTAGGAAAGTAATTGCGCTTCCTCTCACGAGATTAATTGTCTTTACATCATTTTAACGAAAATTTTAACAAAATGCAAAAGAGAAGCAGTCAAAACTGTTGAGCCGTAACTATTTAGATTCAAACAACATCTTATTCACACGAATAAAATATTTAAAAAGAAGCTTATAACGTACATTAAACTTTTAGCGAATTCCAACACAAACTGTAAAAATCATCTTGAAGTCTCTGATAGCAGGTATTGGATAGAATCCAAACTGACCACCATGAAAACTTAAATGTGACACCATTAAAAGCTAAAATACCATAGATGAAATGTAATTAGCAGTAAATATTCTAAAATGCGCAAGATGAAATCAATGCAAAATTAACACGGAAATTATTACTGCAATAAATTTAAAACTAAATAATGTGATAATAGATAAATGATATTTACCTGCGCACAAGATATAACATCATGAATATCTTATAATTCTCCCCTCCTTATTTCGTAACCTGACATGGCTGCATTTAATGTGGAGTCGCATGTAAATATATTCTGTTTACATTTTATTTGTGAAACATTATATTTTTCAACAATTTTTCTTTAATTTTCCACCTCTTTAAATTTGAAATTCATCACAATATTTTAAAATATATACTAGGTTGGGGAATAAGTCGTAGCGTTTAACCAAAGACATTTATTTAAACAAAAAAACAATAATTATATCGATAAGTTAATCAATTATATATTCGCCGTTGCTGTTTACAACCTCTTTCCACCTCTTGACCCATTTGTTGATGCCATTCCGCCAAAAATCGCCTGGTCTGGTGTCAAAGAAGTTGTTGAGCCAATTTTTAAAGAACCTCTTGATGCACTGGGAAATGTTCGAAAGGAATGCCACGTGAATGAGGCTATTCGACTGAAAAGACCTAATCATGGTCAAACCTAATCAAACAATACTCCTTCACGACAACGCCAGTCGTGAAGGAGTATGGTCCACATGTTCCACAAGCCGTCAAAACCTCACTTCAAGAGCTCGAATGGGAAGTCCTTCGCCATCCGCCTTATTATCCGGACCTTGCACCGACCGATTACCATCGTTTCCGCTCCTTGTCAAACCATATGAAGGGCGTTACCTTCGATAACAAAGAGGTCCTTAAAAACTGGCTCAACAAATTCTTTGACATCAGATCAGGCAATTTTTGACGGAACATCATCAACAAATGGGTCGAGAGGTGGGAAGAGGTTGCAAACAGCAACGGCGAATCTATAATTGATTAACTTATAGATATAATTATTGTCTTTTGTTTAAATAAAAGTCTTCTGGTAAAAACGCTACGAACTTATTCCCCAACCTAATACATATTTTAAATACTTTTTTATATCTTTTGGTTTGCAAAATAACTACAGATAAATTAAGATTTAATATAAATATTATCTTAAAATACTTTTGGTACAATACAAATTAATTTCAAAATTATTTGTCAAATATTAACTACTCACGAACTGAAAAAAAAACTGCTCTATACAAAGAATTCACAAAGCAATTACTTTATTGCGATGTATTTCCGGTGTTCAACCTCAGTCGATGAGACATTAAACATAATCAACCATTTTGTATCTATGATCGACAAACTAAACTAACATTGGAACCCACAACACTTTTGACGTCTCTTTGCCTGAAGTTGTGCAGCTGTTTCCCTGCTACTTTACTGAAACATTACCTTTTCCCTCCCAAAAGTTATGGTGGCCTTTCAGTACACAAATTTTCCATCATTACCAATATCCTACCATCGAAATAATTTACAACATTTTCTAATAAGAAAGAACTAAAATTAATTATTTTCTACTCATTTGAGTTAACAAAAATATTTTAGTATGAAACTATAACAAAGCAACGAACATTTTATATAATTTTCTAAGTACCTCTTTTCTGAGTCTTGCTTTAGCGCTCCATGGTCGGGCTAATCTAAATATTTATGTCGATAAACGCGAGAAAGTGATGTGAATGATGAAATATATCGATTATGATTTCCTAACTAATTCAAATAATCATTATCCTTATCAGATGTGCAGACAGAGAGTGATATCAAACATTTAAACACGTTCCTTTGATACTTAGAAACACAAATACTTGCTTTTATTTTATGTTTTAACCAGAGAAATGGTTCGCAGTTTTCAGCGACAATGGTCGATAACATCATGAAAATTTAATAATGAAAGCTAATATAGAAGGAAACTCAAAATTCCTTCCAAAACTTTGAAGATAACATTTCTGAAGTCGTAGGAATTGAAAATATTTTAATTGGCTTCTGAAATTTTTTTTTAATCTTACTAGTAATTCTTGCTTTGTGGTGTACTTCATATCCACCACAAAGCAAGAATTAGTAATAAAAAGAATTTGCATTTTTAAGGATTTAAACTATCGAATTTTCACTTTTTGGAAGCCTTAGACATATCTTTTCTGCCACTCTGTATATCCAAATATTATTATGTAGTTGCTAATTGTTTTTCAGTTAACGAATAATTTTCACGTGGAATCATTTTCAAATTACCTTACATTGAGAAACATGCTTAAGTTTATACCAAATCATGTTTTATTTGACTATTTATAAATACGATTCTAATTTTGTTGATAGTTCTAACATATAGGATTTAAATTGGATTGATCAGGAGAACCTAACTTTTTTTTAAAAAAAATATATACATTTTTCATTATTTCCTTATTTAAAACCAATTTTGAAATTCTCTTTTTTATTCAATATATTTTATCAAAATTATTAAAACAATTCTTTTTGCATATTTTTAACAACAGAATTTATTTTTTGCAACTGTAAGTATGTACCCCCATTACCGTTCATTTTATGTTCTATAGAAAAAAAAATACTTTTAATGATGCAAAAGATTAAAAAAAATCCTATTATAAAATGTTTTCATTTAGGGTTACATTTTTCTTTCCTTATAAATAAGCCCTCTATCTTAATTTATTATGTCTTTATTTAGCATTTCACATACTTTACCGTAAAAATATTTAATAATCGAATATAGTTTTTCCAATTTTGAAAATGTAGCACTCAATCTGTACCTACTTTCACTTATAATAAAATTATTTATAATTTAACTTTTTTAATTTCATATTTCATTTATATTTGTGTTAAAGGCATTAAAGTTATTTATAATTTTTAGTGGTTGAATTCTCCTATTTTAAAAAATATAACAACAACCTTCAAACCAGTGATTTTCAAATGTGGTATTATTATAGATTATAATATTTAAAGGGTGCAAACAATAATTTCAATTAATATCATCCGAAAGATATCAAACCGTCACAAAAACTGAAAGCAAATACCCTTAATATGATCTTTAATCATTTTTAATAATTAATCTAAATAGAGAATATATCTATGTCATCATATAGAAATATAACAAACGTACCACTTTGAACCAAAAATAAATATTTGTTATTTTTGTATGAGATTTATTTTTTAGTATCTTATAAATTGTATAAGACATTCGCAATTGTGTATCAAAACTTATTATGGCATGAACTTAAAACTCTATTAAATAAGGAAACTTATTTTAATGAACAATTTTGTTAATTTCCAAACAAACAGAAATTGTTTTTTGAATTAACTGATCTGAGATCATATCTGAATAAACATCTTAGGTTGAATATGAATGTATGCATAAATCATTTTTATAAAAAAATAATAAATTTCTTCTAACTTCTTCTAGTAAATGTTTTCTTACATTAAAATATGTTTCTTACATTACAACATGTAGAAGTCTTTTTTAATGTTAAAACATACATGTTGTATTTTTTACTCTCAAAATAGATTATATATTAAATGTATGTTATATAGTTATCACCTAATAACGCATTCCCTTCTTTTCAGCAATTGGGTACCCAATATGACGAAATAAACCGCCACCTGGTGGATATTTCAGATAGTATCGAGAAATCACGAACACGCTGCCAGTCTCTGCAATCCGAATTGTCATCAGTACAATCAGCAATTGAAACAGTAAGTTCCTCATTTCATCAACTATGTCACAATAAAGTTGCGTCTGAAACCATCACGAAAAAATATTAAATAACCAAGTGTGTCATTAATGGATTTAGTTCATAAACAATACATACGATGGCAGCACTCTCACTTAAAAGAAAAAAACCACTGCAAAATAGTCATCGGTAATTGCTGGACAGATAACCAATGATGATAACCTATGACTTTTGGATGTGTGTATTTCTGTAAAGTTCACAATATATGGCGTTAGTATGGTGTTAGCAATGGTGATTTAGAAAATTTTAGTTTTGCGACTGTAAATATCTGTAAATATTGTCTTCCACGGAAAGGAAAAAATAATTATTACAAATTATTTAATTAGAAATTAGAAATACTATTGAAGAATGCAAGTCAAAAGTTAGTGTTTTTTGTTGATGACTAATCATTTTGAAAACTGCTGTAAGCATGACACTTTATGAAATGCAATGAAATTAGTAATGATATAAATAAAACTTTAACAAATGCATATTCATTAGCCATAAGTACGGACAGATAGGCATTATAAATATTCAAAACTTAGGGTTACAAAATTTAAAGAATATTTTTTTAGCATTCGAATAAATTCTATCGTCAGCTTTACTGCTGAAAATATTAAGAGTTCAATTTTCAATTTAAAATCTTTTAATACCAAATTCTTAAGAACTATTTACATTTGGTGAAAGGATACCTGGTAATTTTTAATGTAACTTCTACAGGGCTTGTGTATGTTTACATTAAAAATACAAGGAAAATACTTAGCTCACAGGTGTAGTATAAACCATGATGTCAAACTCTGAGATTGGCGATTTTTTGGCGAATATTTTTTATGTATCTGCCAACCTTGTTTTTATTACATCATACATATGAAGACCTATAAGAATTATGAAGAAAATTCTTTTTTGGTAACCCTAGTATTTACGTCATCGCGCACGTCACGATACGTCATCTTGGCAACATTTCTTCATCGCCATAAAAATTTAGAATTTGGAATCATGGATTATACGGCATCTGTGCCAATACGTAGTTTAGGCTAAGCAATTATTATACTTTAAAGTCTGGGATTTGTAAAATCCTAGTATACGTAACATGTTTGACGCGGTTTTCAAAAATGTAGCCAATTGCGAAATTCATGCCATTTATAACCATCACCATATTCGAGCGTTTCATTATAAAAAAAATTGTGAATCTCAAAATGGCAATACATGAACATACAATCCGAATCCTAATGTCACCAAATTCATCGTGTAACGTAATTAAGTACTAGGCTTTTAAGTACTAGGCAAATTAAGTACTAGGCTTTTACACTCACACATACACATCTATCTATCTATATCTCTTTCTCTCTTTCTATGTATATATATATATATATATATATATATATATATATATATATATATATATATATATATATATATATATATATATATATATATATATATATATATATATATATATATATATATATATATATATATATATATATGTATATATAATGTCATAAGTTTTGTTCGTGTATCTTTTTATCACTTAATAATTTATTAAGCAATAAAATGTGTCAATATTTTATACAAAATCTTTGCATGCGAGAGTGTTTTAAATGTAAACAAATCTTTTGTCAATGAAGTAATGTTTAACAACTTAACATTTGATATTTAGCTTTTCAACTATTGTTCTTAAGCACTTCAAATTTCTATATTTTAATCTTAGAGATACTTAACTGGCTTAACTCACGAGCAAATCAGTTAAGTGACCTACTGACAGTTCAAAATAAACACGCTTCATTTCAATTTTTGCTTAAAAGATTTGTTTATTGAAATTTCTTTGAATGACATTTATGGGATTTGAAAAAAAAAGAAAGAAAAGAAATGCACGATTTTATTGATATTGTGAGGTAGAACATACAAAAATTGAAATTGGGATTTTTTTTAAAAGTAAAATTATAATATTTTCTTCTACCTTACATGGCCAAATATTTTGTTGAAAACTGTTATAAGGTTCATATGAAATTACCTCATTTTCCTTTAACATATTTACATTTTTTCAAAATTAGTTTCTCAGGAATTTTTATTATGGATATAAAATGGTAAATATTTTGATGGCTATTTTTGTGCCTCTTAATTTTCACTAAATACTGTGGAAATTTGGCGACATTTATATCTGGTCACATAACAGAAAATTGGCGAGAATTGGCATACCAGTCAACATTTTTCTTTTTCCGTGCGGTGAAATGTGACGGCTCTACGTTGAATGGTTAATATTCTTTAATGCTTAGCATATGATTTCTTAAAATAAGCATAAATCCTAATGCATTGCAAAAAAGATTTGAAAAAGAATACCCTACATTTCTTTTCATTTAAAATGAAATATTATAAATTGCTTTTGGGCAAATAACGTAACAATGTAAAATACCATGGATTTTAAAATTCTGGACATCATATAGCCTCGTTAATTAAAAAATTACAACTTGGGGGCTAATTTATGCGAAATAGGAAATTTTAATTTAAAATAGATTAAATATTATTGAGTAGCATTCTATTCTAAAACAATATTCTAACATACATATTATAAACAGTTGCATGGAAGTGAAAACACATTGTAAAAAATTAAATTAATACGATGTCAAAAGATGAATAAACAACCCCAATTTTATTTTATTTTATAATATATATATATATATATATATATATATATATATATATATATATATATATATATATATATATATAATATACTTAAAAATGATAACTGATAAAATAACCATATAAAAATATTTTTGTTATAGAGATCAAAACTCAGAATAATCACTTTCAAACTAATGATATTTATAAACATCATTCATAGAAATTTTCGCGCTATTTTTTCAAAATAAAAGAGTTGAGAGTTTTTTCCGTCAACTCCTCAATTAAATTATTATCATGTGAGAAATACAGCTGTCAAGAATTAAATTGAGAAGTTCTTCATCATCCTCAGCGAAAGTTATTTTTTGAAAAGTGCACTTAAGGCCGTCCTAGAATGGGTCACAGTCATTTTTGATCAAAAAGATGCACGTTTTTATTTTCTGCGTGAACAATAATCGGGGTGAAGACTTGATGGAGCGTGTTTCCATGGTCTTTTTCTTACTGATATATTATTAAGACTCATGTAGAAGTGGATACACCAAGAACTTGTATAAGCTTTCTGTAATGAGTCTGTCCGCTACGTGGTATCAAATGTTAGATAGCGTAAATAATGTTAAAATTGAAAGTATCCAATTAAGAAACAGACACAAATATGAAAGAAGCTATATCGAATGGCATTTTTGACAAATGATTAAAACAGACTTTCAAATGACTCTGTTGACTCACCATGTTCTTATGGTAAGAACTATTGAACAATTTCGTCGTGAGTAAAGCACCCTAGGTTAAATTTGGAATCACAACGACATTGATATGGAAATTATTATTCTTAGATTAATCTGTTTAGCAGGAAATCAAACTGTTTTATCCTTTCTGTTTTTAAATTCTGGTCAACGAAATAGGTATTTAATATATATATATATCCAATGGCGGGCACACAAGAGTGACTGAACCCTATGCCACAACAAGGCCAGAAACTGCTACTCATTTGTCGTTACCCAGCGAGCACCTGTGAACCAAGTCACTGAGGCGAGTAGCGTTACCCGCGCCATACCACCACAAACCCGTTTATAGGGCGGGCCACATTCATACAACATCACAGAAGAAATTACAGAGAGATCTGAGAAGGAAAGAAACATCCATGCCCGAACCGGGATTCGAACCCGGGAACATCAGCTCAGGAGTCAGGAACGCTAACCACTCAGCCAATCGGTCAGCATATATATATATATATATATATATATATATATATATATATATATATATATATATATATATATATATATATATATATATATATAATCAAATTAATCGGCACGGAATACAAGGAAATGGTAACATTATTGCTTATAAAAAAATTACCCTTTTCTGTTTCGGAGAGGCGGTACAAATTTTCAGTATCTGGTAGATAATTCGAAGTATAAAAATAATTGCCAAATATCGCTAAGATTAAAAGAATCCAGGGGAAAAAAGTTATCGTAAAAATTGGAAATTTATAATAAAAATTAAAAATAAAAAAATTTCCAAGCACACTTAATTTAATAGTAATAAGGAGGTTTGACATGAATTACGCTGAAAATTTCAGAAAATATTTGTACATGAAACTCATTTAAATTTAAATCGATTAGGTTGATGACAGAGTTGCGAGTAATTACGTCCTAAGAACTTCGGTAGTTCGCTTAGGAGAACAGATACCTAGATTGATAAAATTGTCTCATTACGACTTCTTTTTATTACTTTTTGTGACACATTGAAATTAATTTTCTAAACAGTTATTCTAGAGTAAAGTAAGATATTAATTTCATATGAAATTCTTGGTGATTTGAGTAAAATGATTGAGGCCTGTCCCGATCACAGAAAAATGCTAATAAAACATTTATTACCAATGATGCTTAATTGTTTACAATGTAGTGCTTGAAAAATGCCAACCATTTGAAATATCACAAGTATGATTAATAATACAGTCAATACTATTATTTTTTAATGTTGTAAATAATAAAAAAAATTATCTTACTATTCTTTCTAATTTTCTTACAGTCAATGAAACGACGATATTAATGAACACTTCATCCAATCGATTAATGAAAGCTGTCTGCCAAACGATAAAGTAAGTACTCTTGAAAATTTTTCCGAATTCCAAGAATTCAACTTTTTTAGTCTTTTATTTAAATTTTTAAAGTCTTATGTTTAAGATATCTTTCTAATTGTGCAATTTTTATTCAAGAAAATTATAATCTTTATTTATTTTATTTTATTTTTAATCCTACGCCCGTCCTCGGCATCTCTGCCATTTATAGACGAGCAGCCCAATAAAAAGACGAACAAGTATAAAAACTAGAATAAATTCTTTTAGCAGCTTCAAAAGAGTTGTCAATCATAAACTTTGAAACTTCAGGGGAGTTCTTGAGGTGAGCAGCATCCATATCACCATGATTGCACAATGGACAACGAGCAGATTTCGTTATACCTATTCGATGCAAATGCCTTTGCAAATAGTCATGTCCAGTTGTCGTCCGGAAACAAGCGACACCAACAGTTCGTGGTTAGGAGCCAGGGATTTTATTGTTCCCATCAAGTAGAGTTTTCCACTGCCTGTTCATTGCCACATCAACATAAAGGGAAAATCTGTCTTCCTTTCTTTTACTGAGGATTACACTTTTGATGTTGCGCAAAGGCAAAGAGGGATTTGGCTGGATCATAAGGGAACCAGCTTTCACAAAGGATTACACTTTTGATGTTGCGCAAAGGCAAAGAGGGATTTGGCTGGATCATAAGGGAACCAGCTTTCACAAAGGATTACACTTTTGATGTTGCGCAAAGGCAAAGAGGGATTTGGCTGGATCATAAGGGAACCAGCTTTCACAAAGGATTACACTTTTGATGTTGCGCAAAGGCAAAGAGGGATTTGGCTGGATCATAAGGGAACCAGCTTTCACAAAGGATTACACTTTTGATGTTGCGCAAAGGCAAAGAGGGATTTGGCTGGATCATAAGGGAACCAGCTTTCACAAAGGATTACACTTTTGATGTTGCGCAAAGGCAAAGAGGGATTTGGCTGGATCATAAGGGAACCAGCTTTCGCAAATCTGTCTGCTTGCTCATTTAAAAAAACATCGCAGTGGCTTGGGATCCATCGAAGAGCAACGTGGTCCTAGATTTCAATGAGTTCATGCAGTTTCATTCTGCAAGAGTGGGCTAGTGCATTATTATTATAACTTAGATTAATAATCGAAAGATTAGTAGCTCGTGAATCAACAAGAAAAACAATTTTTTGATCATGGATGCTTATTAATTTGCCAATTGCAAGAGCTATAGCAACAAGCTCGCCATCGAAATTATTGCTGTATTTGCCCACAAGGCAGCTTATACTAAAATCTTTTGACTGCACTCCAACACCAGCATTTTTACAGCATTCTCTGTTGAGCCATCTGTTAAAATATGGCAATCTTCAGAAGGGTATCTGCTATGAAATGTAGCCAGAGCAACACTTTTCAACTCACTCTGTAATGTGTACTGTTTTATTATAATCTTATTGCCAATATTTATTTTTGGCTGTATTCAGGGTTACATAGACGAAGAGTGCAATATAAATATCGTATTTGGAGGGGAAATGAACCATGTTTTTAATTCTGTTTGTTCTAAATGTTTCTGATTTAACTTCACCAATAAACTTAGGTGAAAATGTAGTACCTTATTAGGATAAATAATGAGAATAATCTTCAGTAAGCGTGATTAGCAAATGTATTTTTTATCTCTAAAACTCAATATCGTTTAAATTGCACTGATATTTAGAAATTGAATTGCTTCTGAGTTGGTTGAGATAATGAATTTCATAGATTTAAATTTTCTGAAAAAATTTCAGTGAAAACTATATTTGTAAAGAAAAAAGTCTTTTCTTGTTGAAATATTTCTTTGCTATATAAATTTTAATATTAAGTTACGCCCAGCTGTTTTTTAAGCACACAATTTTATAAATATATTCAATTTATGCGTCTATATACAAACATTTTTATAAATGTTATACACTATAATGTAAATTGAAGCATTATTTTAACTTTTAAATAATAAAGTTTCAAATTTTATATTCAATAAATTTTTTTCTTGACATTGATGTTTTAAATGCATAAATTTAAGAAAATAAAAATATCTATTAAACTTATATTTTATTGTAAATTAGGTTTCAAAATTTTTTTCAGTTACTTTTCAAGACAATTTATATTTTTAATTATAAGATGGGATATAAATTATTCCAAAAGAAGCAATTATATTTGAAATAAAGAGGAATATAAGTAATCTTCTGTGTGTTAAAATATTTTGTTCAAGGAAAATTTTACTTTATTATTAGTACAAATGCATCAAAATAATTACACATCTATAAACTCTCGAAAATACATTGAAATTATTGTAATTATAAATACATTATAAATATAATTGAATTTATTTGCTTCAGAAAAAATAAAAATGAAATATTGAAGAAATTGTCAAAACATAATAATTTTCATGCCTACATGTTAAATGAGTTTGATAGGAAATTCTTAAAATAAATGTTTGATCAGCTTGATATTAAATTAATAAATGCTTTCAAAAACTTTTTAAATTTTATTTAACCAAAAAATTTAACTCTTAAACCATTTGTGATTGTTACATTATATTGAACCTTCATAAAAATTACAATTTTATTGCCTAAGTTTTTTTAAAATGTAAAATCATGAAAATTACAAGCATAAGGATATTGTTTCAAATAGATTAATTAATTAAATATTTATATTTGAATTTCCCACATTTGATACTTTTAAATTTTGTTACAAAATTTTCTTTTAAAAATTCTAATTTTCCAAAACCAAGCATTGATTTTTATGTCATTTTATAAAATACATTGAAAAAAACATGAAAAAATCTTGAGTTTAAAACAAATTTCATTATCAATCTTATTTTTCACATTAAAATTTTTATATTTTGTAATATTTGAAATTAAAACATGGAAATCTTGGGTTTAAAACGAATTTCATTATAAATCTCGTTTTTAAAACTACAGAATAATTTTGATAAAAAAAATTAGAGTTAAAAAATATTGAAATTCCCTTTTGACATGAGAAACAAAATTATTACATTATTAAATTTACAATATTCTTTAAGGAAGAGATAAAATATAATGTTAAGCAATCCATATTTACAATAATAAAATTTGTAACAATTGATAATATTCAGTTATAAAAATACAGAAATCATGATTTATGTAATTTGCAGTTTTAATTGTGACTCTTTCTTTTTGGCGTGTTTATTTTACATTTAAAAACATATTATAAGAAAAGAAATGTCAAGAACTAGAACAAAAAGTGTCGAAAAAAAATTTTACTATTTTTTTTTTAACTCTTTAGGAAAAAAAATAACGTAACTTGTTTGAACTTCATAGAAATCATCATTAAATGAAATGAAAATGTTTAATAAACAAGCATGTTTATTTCTTTAAGAAATTTAAATAAAGAATGACAAACGATAAAATTTTAAATTTTGAAGAATGATTTTTCTTCCAATAGAAATAAAATATTTTTCCAACAGTTAATTCTTATTTATGGCAAATAGCCAAACCGTGCAATGCATTTACTGATATCTATGGAGAAAAGAAATCTGCTTTTCAAGTACGAAAAATTATATTCTGTACAACATTCCACATACTACTTGCTAGATGCTAGACGTGTTCTGACGCTATTGCCCCCATCAGAATTTCGCATTTTGTAACCTTTGTGTTCCCGAAATTACATTCGTGTTTATTCAAAATGTTTTCGTTCTACAAACATCTGTTGAAAGAAATTCATGATGCTTCAGATGATCTGCTCATTCATTTGTTTTGAAATAACATTTCAAAACATATCATCATACTTTTCGAAAACAACCATTTCAGAAATTTCACATCTGTTACAAATATTATTAAGATTCGAAATCGGTAATGATAACAGTCACTCTTAAGTAACACTTTTTAGTCAAAATATTTACAAACAAATAATAAGATGTTTAATTCACATGCTACATGAGACATATAGAAATTCGTTAATTACTTTAAAAATTTCTTTTTTTATGTAATTAGATGTAATTAAAAAATTTTGTTCATCTATTTAATAAAGTATATTCTTTTGCAGGTGGACGAACAATGGAAAATCGATGTTCTTTTACTGTGCATTTTTCTTGCTATGTCTTGTGTTTGTTATTTGTGAAGTTCTCAATTAATCCTGCATCGCTGCAATAAAACTCTAACTGTGACTCATTCTAGTTTATTCGTAAAAATTAGAACAACATGATTAATTAATTTAAAATTATTTTACATTCAGTGAATCATTCCAAAACATACTGACACTCCTGGTATTAGTAATCTAAATAATAAAAAAATAAATATTAGTAATTTAAATAATTTTTTTTATTTTATGTTAAGTGAGTTACATTTTAAATCACACACATTTTTATACATATGTCAGATACCAATATAATTTATATAATTTTGCTCTGTATCTAGTGAATTACTCTAAATTACTCTTATACATGTAAGAAACTACGATTATCCTATGTCGAGTGAATCATTCTAAATTATTTTTAAACATGGAAAATTGATGTGAGTTATTTTGATTCTGCGCGCATTAAGTGAAAATCTTTTTAAGTAATTCTTATACATATCTTACTAATCTTATTACAGATACGTAGTTTAAATAATTTTATTCTATGTCAAATGACTCATCCAAAATTATTCTCATATTACCGAAAGACAGATATAAATGATTTCAGTAATTTTATTCTATGTAAGTGAAAATACTTTTTAAATTGTTCTCACACACATACATATAACAGATAATATTATAACAGATATAACAGATAGATAACACATACATGTAACGGGTAATATAAATAATTTTGCTCTAGATCGTAGGAATTTTTTAATTTAATAATAAATGACGGAATTATAAATTTGAGAGAATAATTCTTTTAGATATGAATATGTATATAATTTTTATTTTAGTTAATTGAGAAACTTTTTAACTTATTTTATACATATGGCAGATATAAATAAGCTAAATAAACTTTCTTATAGATATTTTTTTTCAATTCCTATTATTAGTTCACACTCTCCCTATATAAATCTTGTTAAAATTTTCAATTGGTAATAAAATACTTTTTATTCATCCACTCAACTTCAAATAGATTTTTTATAACATGTAGTGGATGACACTTGATGCTAATATAGTTTTTTTTCAAATATTTATTCATTAATTAAATTTAGTTAATTAATTTTAGTTTTATATGGGAGAGAAAATAATATTTTTTCTTTGTTGACATAAGTAGGAATTGACTGTAAATGTATTGACAATAATATATTTTTTAGTTAACTTAAGTAGGAATTGATTTTCAACATAAACACAACTAAATTGACCTAAATTACAATCTTTAAAATTACTATGTTGTAAAAGGGGTGTATAACAAATTACAAATCTGTATGTACTAAATTGTTAGTAAGACTAACGGGTTCAGTGTAGAATCGGGTACCACTTGGTTTGGCAATACATTTTGGCGATTAACTTTAATTTCTAGTATTTCCTGTAACCCGATCTTTGTATAGCTTTTGTGTGGAGGTTTGTCACATCTTGGCATCAAAAAAAATCGATAAAGAATCAAGAGATATCCGATTGTTAACTTATACCAGATTAACTTGAGGTTTCACATAAATAATCACATTTGGCAAGAGAGTTACAAATTTGCTAATATTATTGAATGGAAAATGCAAAATTTGTGTGTGTATTATCAAATAAAACAAGAGGTCAGACATAATTTTGGTGTATGGAAAATACCAATCCTTAAATAGTACTGCATCTAGTATAGAAAAATATTGCTTTTATACAAAGATGAGTTAAATTTGCTGAAAAAACATTAAACTGTATATAAATAAAATGCAATAATTATGTATAATTTAATGTATTAGAAAACTCTGAATATTATTTTAATTCAGTATTATCGTACTTTGCTTATGAGATATTAAAATAATTCAGTAAGATACTTATAATCTTCTTTTGAGTGATGATATTAAAATATTTTTAAATAATTTTAAGAAAAAGTACATGATAGTATATTAATATAATATTTTATCAAAATTCATCCCATTTATTAAGTTTTTATGCATTTACAAAAACTAAAACATTAAACTAAAATATTTAATTTAGGTTTAAAATTGAAAATAAAAAATATTATTATAAAATAAAGAACAATAAACAATGTCTTTTTGCAAAATCATTGTTTAATGACACTGTAAAAACATGATTTTACAGAATAATAAAATATGATGAAACGTTGTCACATTCAGTTACATTTTACTATTAAAAAAACAATAGAGTAATATATTTATTTTGGGAAACAATATTTTTATTCTTAAAAAATTTGCCGTTCTTCACTTTAATTATTTTTAAAAATAACATTCTTTCAAGGAATTCTGTTTCAAAAGATTTTACAAATATTTTCTTTGGAGAAAAAGCATTTACACTTTAAAAGAATTATTCATATATCATTTGAATTATTTATGTAAATAACACTATCAACATAAGAAATATCAAAAATAAGATTTTATCGAAAGATAATGACATGAAATTGAATTCTATAAAAATATATTATTTATAATTAAATTTTATTATCATAAAATTCAACGAGTGTAGATATTTTCTTTGAAAAGATATTTTCAACTGCATTCTTTGTAATTCATGTTAATTATTTCTGAAAATTACGCACTCCTCAAAATATTTCATTTAAAGATTTTGGAAAACATTGTGATAAAAAGAATTTCATTGGAACATTAAATGAATGTATACGTACGAATCATAAAAAGATGAATTTGTACTATTGCTTACCTTTTATTTATATATAGGATAATCTGCACTAATGTTTTAGTAAGAGAATGAAGAGATACAATATCCAGCGCTAATATATATATATTCCTTTAACAATTTATTTCATCATATTAAAGCTCGTTAAACTGAAATAGTTAACGAAACTATGCGAATTTAGTAAAGAAAATTATAAACGAGACATGCAATTAAATTACATAAAAGTCTGCAGAACAAAATTTTGTTGCGAATGACAAAAGCATAACGAAATCTGGCTGAAAATTTTAATCTACATAAGAGAAGAAAAAGGAATATTTGTGTAAACGGTATCAGTTCAAAAATTCATGCTATTAAACAATAGCTATTTTGAATTTTATAATTATTTTTCTGCATTTTTTTTAGAAAATATCAATTAAATTTTTTTTTAAATTTAATTATAATATCTTTATAAATAAAAATATATAAATAATTGGGTTAAGTTTGATTTTTTTTATCTACCAAAAAAAATAGTTTCCTAAAATTTTATAAATTTTTTTTATATTTACTCATTAAATATAAGCATACATTAATATAGTTTCGTAAAATAAGAATATGAAATTTTTGCGTAAAGACCTTTATGATGAAATATTTTATACATTACCTTTTAAAATGTAATTGTACCAAAAAGTTTCTTTTCAATTTTAAAATCAATAAAGTATTCTGCTTAGCAAAAATTACTCATAATTAGAATATTTACCAGATTTTACTGATCATAGTCAATTCAATTTCTAGCATTTTTAAGAAACCATTTTAAAATGCAAGCAAATTAATGAATATATAATATTGATGGATATTTCTAAAAAAGCTGTTTTATCGATTTTGTAATCATCTATAAATTAAACAAAGATAAGAAAAGAATTCAAAATTATTTACGTTATCAGCTTTGTGTAACTTTATAAGCAATTAATAAAAAATATTTAATATTCCATCATACTAAATATTTTTATCCTATAATATTCATCATACATACACGTTGTAATATTTGATGCGTTAATTAAGATACTGCAATGCAATGTAAAATATACTTGAAAAAAAACAGGTATTTCAATTTTAAATGTTAGGCATAGTAATTATTACATAAAATTATTACGTTTGCCAAATTCGTTCTATCATAATTATTTTCATAAAATGTGTATATAAAGCCATTTAGAGTATAAACATTTTCATTTTAAATACATTATTATATTAACTATATTATTATAATATAATTAAAAAATATTAGATTCAAAAAGAAAATTTGGTAATTTTAAATACATTATTATAATATTTAGTATTACTTTTTAAAGAACTAAATTACTCATACATGTTATATACATAATTTTTTATTTTTTAAAAGTAATCAGTGTAGTAAAGAAAATTTATTCCCATTCAAAACTAAATTCATAAATTTTAAATTAAAAATTATCTTCAGTAACACCAGAAAAAAACTAAATTCATTATTCTTGATTTTAATAACTTTGCGTAGTAGCCTAGCGGTCGAACACATCCATCTTCCGTTATGGAACAGTGGTGGGGATCGAACCTAGGACTTTATTCTCTAAAATGTGATACCCTACTACGACCATGGTCAGCCACGAGGTTTTAATAATTAATGTAATAGATTCTATAGTAACATAATTTATGATAAAAGGGAACATTTCAGTCATTTTTATCATAAATTGTGTTGCTGCATAATCAGCATTTAGTGAATTAAACTTAAAACCCCTATGAAACTTAAAATGACTTAGGCATTGGTATTTGATCTGCATCTCTAATAAGAGTCAATTGCCTCTTTCTGAACTATAGCGACCATGCTAGAAATAGAAGAAAAAATATTGCCATTGTTAAATCGCTAACACTAATGAAATATGAGAATGCAATCAATATATCAGGGATTGATTAAGTTTCCTTAGAAAATTTCATAAATTATTTGAAATGTAAGAAAAAATATGCTGTAAAAAATAAACCATATACAATTTTATAACATAATTATAAAATACAGAACGACATTTTCCAAAATAATTATCAATTAATATTAATTTGAAAAATGAAAAAATAAATCATAATTTGAAAAATAAATTTTTGATTTTCCAAATAAATAATCTTAATTATAAGTCTATTTAATGAATTTCTCAGGTAATGACTTGAAATTAAAGAGATTGAATGTAATCAAATTATAATTCATCAAAAACTATAATGGAAATGTGTAAATTAGTTTTTGTGCGGTAGCCACCATTTAAATAAACAAACCAGAAGTGGTGCCGTATAATCCAGGATTCCAAATTCTGAATTTTTTTGGCGGTGAAGAAATGTTGCCAAGATGACGTATCGTGACGTGTGTGATGACGTAAATATTAGGATTAACAAAATAGAATTTTCTGCATAATTCTTATAGGTCTCCATATGAATGACGCAATAAAAACGAGGTTGCCAGATACATAAGAAAATCCGCCAAAAAATCAACAAACTCAGAATTTGGCATCCTGGGTTATACGGCACCTGTGCAAAGAAACCAAAAATGGCGGTTTTTTTAAATAGCTAACCTTAATGATATATAGGAACAAAATAAGCACAGTAAATATTGATTAAATTTTCTTAAAAGCATCGTAAATAGTCAAAAATTGGGAAAATATACTATAAAAATGATCTTTCTGAAATTTTATAATAAAAGTATGTAACGAGCAAGAGTTTCCAGATTTTTTTATTTAAAAATGTAGTTAATCTAAATTCAAGAATCAAATCATAATTATAAAAGATATAACAAACTTTTGAAGTTCAAATATAAATTATCTTAAATAGGCTTTTAATTAGATGTATTTAAGAAATTAATATTTTTAATATTTAAATTTATATTTAAATTAAGAAATTAATATTTTTAAATAGAAATTAAAAGTAATTAAAATATAAAAATGTATCTTTTTTTATATTTTATGCAATGATTACACAATATAATATATATTCTATAGTAATAGTAACTTGTGATGCTATTCTGAAACTCTTAGGCAATAAAATTGAAATAAAAATTTTGGTAATAAATTAAGAATTTCTCAGTAAAAATAAAAATATATTAATTTAGCACCTTTAATAATCAAATTCTGAAAAAATGTAACAGAATAGCTGATACTTCAATTTTAACATTCTAACGAAATGGAATTCGGTCGTTTTTATGACAATGGAAATAGTTAAAACTCTTAAATACAATTTTTATTTTGTCGAAAATTTAATGCATAAAATTCTTACTTTTATATATATTTTTTGATTTCATGTCAAATAAAAAACCTAATAAACCATAATGATATCGAATATCACAAAATGTATTTTCGTACTTAAAACGAGATGATTAAAATTGCAAATGACGCCAATTAGAAATCTAAATATCATAAATTGAAAATTACCCACAACACCTAATAATTAAACTTCGCGGAAAATATAGATCAATATTTAGCTATTAATTGCTTTTGGTGAGCTTGTTTGGCTACAAAAACCTCTCACAAAGATTTGCTGCATTTCACCACGTTTTTTCCTTAGCGACCTGTGATAGTCAACTTTATTTAGCCCAATCTATCACAAATTATTTTACTGTGATTTGAATAACTTTATTGCAGCTAATGAGCGTTTTCTCTTCAAAGAAACCATGTCATTCACTAGCTCTCAGAAAAAAAAATGTTTTTGTTGTTTAAAATATTATTTTTTTGTTTTTAGTATCGTTCGAGAACAAGATGTAAATTAATATTTATTTTGCCGATCAACTAGTCTAGTGATCAGCGTGCCTGACTACGGATAAGGAGGTCCTGGGTTCGAATCCCGGTTCGGGCATGGATGTACTTTCTCTCTCTATCTATCCTGTCTTTGTCCTTTCCATGTATGAATGAAGTGTGAATGGTTTCTTACCTTATAAACGGGTCCCTATGGCATGTGTGTAGAGCAAAGTCGTACTTTCACCTTCATGGTGCTCTGATTAAAACGAAAGACGCTCCCAATCGACTTAATTCGCATAGCATAGCGAGCTTGGCTTGATCAAGTGTTATTAGTAAACAACAACAATATTTATTTTAAATTACACTGGCAACAATAAATCATTATAATATCATCAAATTTAAAAATACAGTTTTGATGTTTTAAAGTAAGCAAAGTAAAAATTAAAAACAATTTTTAAATAAATTTAATAGATTAAATTTTTTTAAAGAAAAATTTAATTCATAAAATAAATCAACTTTCGCAATTTCTGAAAGTAAGGTTGCAACTGTATAAATTCTACATTCGAAGAAAGAATGGCGGAATAAATATATATATGTAATGAAAACAACTCAAAACTGAATTAATCACAGGGAGATATTTTTGTTTTCCCAAATAAAAAAAATAAAAAAAACTGAATTATTGGAGAAATTCCTCTAAAATAAGCTTGCATTCACGGAATGTTGGAATTATATTTGCCAATTAAAAGAAATATATATATTTGTAATACTCAAATGATGTTTTAAATATATTACCGGAATAAAATAATATAAAGATTGAATGAAAAAAAGAAATACAAATTTAAACAAAAATAAAATAATACAACAAAAAATTGCACCATATTCGAAGCCTTTGCTTAAAAGACAAATACTCAATTAGATTCTTTCACTATGAGAAGATGACAGCTTTGGGGATGGAAAAAGTTAACGGTTGTTTACATGTTTTCTATAAATTCCAGCAAACTTTTTGAGATCCAAGAAAATTGAATACATAAATAGAAATGTTTTTACCACACCTTTATATTTATTTTTGCAATTTTAATTTCTTTATTTTTTCATCATAAGTATGCAAGCAATTAGTGTTAATTCATCAAGGATTATAGAGTACATTTCAAAAGATGAATCGTAATTTTTATAGCAAAGAATACTTTTAAAGTTTTATGCTAGAATGCTTTGAGCTTACCTTGAAAACCTTGACATCAGTTAATAAATTTTAATAAATTGATACAATCATTTTGGTAGATCTTAAACGAAACTTGATACAAAGTCACTAATGACTAGTAACTCATGTTAATTTTAAATTTTCCTCTAGAAAGTAAGGAGACAATTTCATCCACGAGAATCCGATTTGCAAGTATCTAATTAAATTCGCTAAAATTATTATATAAGAGCATCAAGTTTTAAAAGTAAATTTCAGATTAAAATGGAGCAAGAGCAAATTTAAAAGATGAAACCTCAAGATAATAGAAAATTTGATAAAGAGAATTATATTTAAAAAAAATTGAAAATGATTTTTGTACAATGAAGAAGCAATATCTGAATTAAAATATTATCGCCAATTTTATAAGAAGAAAAATTACTAAGTTCTTTTGTATATGGTAAGATAAGAACTAACGATTTCTTTTACCAAAGGAATAATTTAGTGTATTTAATGAGATAAAAGGTAGTAGATGAAACTTCAAGAAAATAAGAAGATATTTATTTGAAGAAACTTACTCTTAAAAGGAATGGAATTGAGAAAAGAAATTATATTCTACGAATAAAAATTCTAACCCTTACGTTATAGGAAATAGTTTTACAAAAAAGAAAACTTAAAACAATTTTTTTTTACATAAATTAGGTGTAAGGATTTTATGAAACAAAAATAAGTATCTAAGCTGATAAAATCTCAAGATTATAGGAAGATATTTAGAGGAAATTTAGGTTTGAAATGATGTTCTACGATTAAAAATTCTACCTCAAATATTAATAGAAATAAAAGTGGCGGAAAGTATTCTATAAGTGATAAGATTATTAAAAAAAAAGTGTTAAAAAAATATTTCAAGTGAGGGAGAAACAAATTTGAATGTAGGTGAAATTTCAATAAAAAAAAACAGATATTAAGCTGGAAAAAAATAGAAAATGATTACTTAAAATATGATTGAATAGAAAAGAATATGAAAATAATAATATCTAATAAACTAATACGATAGAATATGAAAATGATTACTTAAAAAGTGATAGAATTAAAAGAAATAGAAACGAAACACAGGGTTAAGAAGATATGTGTGTGTGTGTTCTACATGAAAAAAATTCGAATCCCAGTTAGAAGCGAATCAAAGTTTACGAAAAAAGTTCTGTTTTATGTAAAACCAAACCATTTAAATTTGATATTAGAAATAAAGTGGGAAATGATTCACTAAGGCGAAGAGATAATTAGAAATGAATTTGTATAGTTCTCCTACCTTTCGTCTACGATTGAAGAAAAATTATGCGCAAGAAAGCAGGTCAAGTGCAACTTGGTTGTCCGCTGGCAGTTGGTGAAGTAATTCCAACCCGGGTGAATAAAAAGCAGGCGAGCTTGCCCTTATGTAAGAGTTGGGATATATCAAGTTAAGCATCGCATTATCTAATACCTTCTGGAATTCCTTTGACTTTTATTCTTTTTCAATTCGTTTTTTTTTTTTCCTTCCTTTTTTTCCAATAAAACTTTTTTACGACTATAAAAAATTAGCGGATGTCCTTGGGCTTAAAGTAACTTTTCATCGTGTTCGATGTAATAAGTATTCAAGTCCTGATAGAGTATTATGACATCATATTTTGGAACATGTAAAGAATATAAGTCTTATTTATGAATCATATCATTTGCTAAATTCAATTAATTATTTCGTTTTTTATAATGCGTTAAAAATATTTATTTTTTTTTTTATAAAAACAGTAGGATTAGCGCTTTTGTTATGAAACTTTTTCCCTAACGTGACTTGAATAGGAATAATAAAACATTTAAAAATATTATCTATTCTACGGCTTCAAACACAAGATTTTACAATAAAAAAATAACAATTTTGACGTATTAAACTCTCTATGGTAATCATATTTTTTCCATCGAGTTAAAAATGTTTACGAAATATATTTTTTTATTTTTTCCAGTTTGTTTTTTATTCTATTTCATATAATTCTCGGTTGAGTATTAGAGAATTTCGTTTGCCCATTTCCTCTTATTTTAATGAAAAATAAGTGTTCCATTAAATATTTTTAATTATTTTTAAAGAATAAGTACCCACATGGTATAGCTTTTATTTTTTATAGCATAACAACATTTAATTCCTTGTGTATAGGCTATATATAGCAGTGCTTTGCAACAATAAGTGAAAAAAATACAATAAAAAAGTAATGCGGAATTTGTGACGTAAAATATCTAGTTTAAATTTTCAGCAGTTAACATAACATTAATATTGTTTAACGTTTTTCATTTAATTTTATGAATGAAACTGCATATTATGTTTCAATAAGATTAAATTTTTACGCCATGAATTAGATAGCATAATTTCATAACATACTTCAGATAGTAGTATCTTTGACCTTTCTGTTTGGATGACTTTTCAATGATGGTGAATCATGCCTCACTTGAAATTAGAATCAACCATTCTGACAATTATACTTGCTGATATCACTACAAAATAATTAGTGCTCTGACATTATTTTAACTGTTCGTTAATTCGATTCTATTCTAGAACATGACGGAGTTATTGTAGTGATTTGGAGTCTACTTTAAATCATAGGCCCTATCGAATGAACTCACGTGAACAAACAAATGAACACGAGAAGAACAATCAACTATCAAAAGAGACCAGTATCGAACGTAGGATCTTACATCTCAAAGAAAGTGTGATCGTATCGCTGGTCCACAGTGAAGCCATAACGGAAAAACTATTCGAGGGAATTATAATTTAAAAGAAGCCGACTGATTGGCTGAGTAGTTAGCGTTCCTGACTACTGAGCTGTTGGTCCCGGGTTCGAATCTCGGTTCGGACATGGTTGTTTCTTTCCTTCTCTTTTCTCTCTGTCCTTTCTTCTGTGTTGTTGTATGAATGTGGCCCGCCCTATAAACGGGTTTGTGGTGGTATGGCGCGGGTAACGCTACTCGCCTCCGTGACTTGGTTCACAGGTGCCCGCTGGGTAACGATAAATGAGTAGCAGTTTCTGGCCTTGTTGTGGCATAGGGTTCAGTCACCCTTGTGTGTCCACCATTGGATTAAAAAAATAATTTAAAAGACTCTTACTCATATGATATGAATTTGAATCTTATAAAGCACAATAGTTTTGAAGACTGGATAGAGCTGTAAGTAGCTGTAAAATATTGTTAGAATTTATTGATGATTAATAGTTTATGATTTAATTAAAATATCATATGATTCATAAAAATATTTTCGCCATTATTCATCCTTAGCTATCAAATAGTATCACAATTCCGAAAAGAAAAAAAATTACATTTTTATTTTCAAGTTTTGTTTGAATACAGGTACTACGAAGAAATATGTAATAAGGTCTTGGATGACTTTTCATAAACTGTAACTGCATCTACGTGTAAGCAAAGAAAATATCCAGAAAATTCGCAAGCACACACCTCGAGAGATGTGCTTGCCGAAAGAGGAATATTATAACTTTCACACTGCTCAAAGAATTCGAACAAAGGAAATTCTTTTCACATGAGTTTGGTAAGACTATATAGAAATGAGGAGCAGTGGTAAAACCTAGTGGATATTGTATTGACTCTCCGTCCAGGAGTGCTGGGTTCGATTCCCAATGCCGCCTAAGATCCACCAAGTACATGCGATATACGTGCTTGTTAAATCTGTGGAATCGAATGTCCTGTGGTCGATCGTTGAGCAGTTATTATGGGTGTAATGATCTGGAGAAAATTTCCTCCCCCTCCAGATTAAAGTCTAAATTATGAGAGTCGATTCCCTGGTGGTGCCATCTATCGGAAGAATCTTAGTGTAAAGTCGTACTTCCACCTTCATGGTGAAACTTATCAGCGTTGTTATGAGTTTTTACTGATAAAGTTAATTAGTCAGCTGCTTACCGTGGCCATTTTTAATATTATGTTCTTCAGAATGTAAGATTCTGGATTCGCCACTGTTGTTGAATAACGGAATGTTGAATGTCTTCAAAGATTTTATTGTTTCGCTATCAAATTTGCTTAGGACTTTTGTACTAAAAGGAAACTTCTTCAAAGTTTTTATATTCATAGTAAAAAGAATTTGCTTCTCTCATTATCTTAAAGCATCCAGTAATATTTTCATCTTCTTAAAGTGAAATATTCGAAAATTTTCATGATTTTTTCTCTTTTTTTTCGTGTTCTTTAACAGAAAATATACAAACAAATACTTTACCAACAAACTATTAACTGTCTCCATCAGCTAGAAGTTCTGTTGACTTGAAGCCTAGATCTGAATGTTGCAGGATCTATCCATTATTCCCAATGATATCGCTATAATTTTTGATTATTTTGCCTCCAAGCACATAGCGGTGACAGCGATAAATAAATAGTTAGTTTCTTCTTCTTTTTCTTCACAAGCTCAACAGCCTATTGCAGGCCAAGGCTGACTCGCTGATCTTCTTCCAGCTGACTCTATTAGCCGCAACAGCCCTCCATCGGTTGACTCCCATTATTTTGAGGTCTTTTTCAACATCGTCCAGCCACCGCGTGGGTGGACGTCCTCTACGACGAATCCCTTCGATTTTTGAGAATGTCACTTTTTTGGTGGGAAAAGCATCGGTGCATCTGTACAGGTGGCCCAACCACCTTATTCGTGATGCCTTTATAGTTCTTACAATATCGGTCCCACCGTATTTGCTACATTTTCTATTGATATCATGATTGAATAAAATCCTCCATTCATTATTCACTTGGATGGGTCCGAAAATCTTCCTCAAAATATTTCTTTCAAAGATCAATAGCTTTTCCTCCTCTGTATTAATGAGGGTCCAGCATTCACTACCATACAGAACAATTGGCCTGATTAGGGTTTTATATAGGTTCAATTTTGTATTTATAGAAATTAATCCAGATTTGAATTGACTTCTGAAGCCATAAAAGCATCTATTAGCAAGAAAGATTCTATTATTAATTTCGATTTTTAAATCATTGTTACATGAGATCAAAGTTCCTAAGTAACTAAACTGTTTTACCGAATCAAAAAAGTTATAAAGGCCAAAGGCTATTCAACAAATTATTAATTTTTTTGAAAAATTGTAAAATTTGCAATATTAATGTCTTTGATTTTGTTTGCATACTTGCTTTTATGATGTAAATTACATCCTATTTTAAGCTAAGTACATCTTGCTAATTAAATATTTGTATTTTTTAAATATTTTTCATTTTGTAATTAAGCTCGACTTTGCTGTAATCGAAATAAATCGTTAGTTTGGAAACTCTAATATTGTTAGGTCTGGTTTTTTTCTTAGGACATCATCACATACACTCTGTATACTTACTTTTGTGACTAAGTGTATATATATAATTGCTGTTTTCCGAGTTTGCAGCTTTTATCAAAAAGTTTTGTGGGAAATTTTATAATTAATTTTGTGAAAACCTCTGAATTAAATGCTTTATTAACAGTTAAATGAGAAAATTCATGAAATGTCCATATATTCAGGTATTATTTGTAGGAAAATTTTCGTTTTCTTCCCTCATTATGTTGAGAAAACAATATTTTTTCACAAATCATTGAATATATATCTTAGTAATTCTAAGAAGGGGGGCGATTTAAAGCTTCAAATTCTTTTTTTCTTAAAAAACTTTTTTAGTGTATACAAATTTAGTTTTTACTTTGTTGTAGATTTCCATCTTTTCGCAATACTAAATTTCAGTTAAATTCAATTTCAACTCCACACAAATTAATAAACTGAATTTTTCCACAATTATATAATGCTTTTGAAATTTTTATTCAATAGAATCCTTTTTTCTTCTAAGTTAAATATTTTTATTTCGTAAATTAAAAAAAGTCAGTTTCATTTTTTTTAACTTCAAACAGGTAAAATAATTATTTTAATACTTTAAACTAAAAAATCCTTACTGTAAGAAATATCATATTTATTGATTGTTTTATTTTACTGATTCAAACTACTAGAACAAAAAGAAAGTATGCACCATTTATAAATAAATATTGATTTTATTTTTGTATATTGAATTAAATATTTTTTGTATATACTAAATTATCTAAAATTATTTATTCCAGATGCCTATTTAAACGAACCATAAAGTAGATGTTTTGTCTTTGCTTTTTCAATTTGTTTTTTCTTCTGTTGTCTTTTTAACATGCTCCGTTTTGGAAGTAATATCGTTAAAGATTATGTGAAAATTAATTATTTAGAGCAACAGGTAATATTCATGATTTTGAAAACTTTTACAAACGGAAAAAAGAGTGTAATTAAAAAATACTTCTTTATTACTGGTAAAAATCATGAATGGATTTTTTCTCATTGTCGACATCACTCAGACATTTGATGGTGAACTTCGCCTAGTTTGCTGCCACTTTGAAGACCGGCAGCAAATTCGCCAACAAGTCTGATTTACGACGCCATCTCAATGCGATGCGATGTAAATAACATCATGGATAAAACCAATGAGAATTGTAATATGGTGTCGTAAACATGATCTCAACTGGAACAAAAGAAACAACCACTTTGTGATTAGCTTTTTAATTTAATTTTAATGAATTATTCATGAAATCCAAAAAAAGTAAAGAGGTAAGAGAAAAATAATACCTAATTATAATGGAAGGGGTGTGCCATTTTTTTATATGAAGATGAGTGGAGAAAAATAAAAATATGCTAACTTAATACTGGAATTATCCTGTGCTAATATCAGCAAAAATTCCTTTCAGAAGGTTAAATATATGCTTTTCATAATTATAATAATACTAATAATAATTATTATTATTATATGTTAGTAATAATTTTATCAACCATATAAAGTGTTTCTTTCATTAAAGATAACATTTCCTCTACGGTACATTGTATTGAGATGATTTCGTCAATCCGACTTGTCGACAAATATACTACCTACTTTCAAATAGCATTCTTCGAGAAGCAGCAAACTAGGCGAAGTTCACCACCTAATGACTGAGTTCCGTCGGTGATGAGAAAAAAAAACATTTATGTTTTTTACCAGTTATAAAGAAGTATTTTTTAATGATGACGTTCTCCGTTTGTAAAAGTTTTTAAAATCATGAAAATTACCTGTTCCAAATAATTAGTTTTCCTGTTTTCAAATCTTCAACGATATTAGAACAGAAGAAAAAACGAAATGAAAAAGGCGGGATAAAGTATCCACTTTATGGTTAGTTTAAATCGGCAAAGACTATTAAATTTTTTTTCATTAGTATTGTTTAACACATTTTTAAGTCAAGAAGAATTTTTTTAATAAATTTAAAAACAATTAACAAATTAAATATATTTTGTTGCTAATTTGCCTTTTTTCCACATTAATAACAAATAACACCAACTCTCCCACCGAAAAAAAACTCACTTTCTATTCTTTTCTCGTTTTTATTTGTGGCCAAAAAAAATTAATAATTTTTCATATATAATCGTTTGGGAATAAAAGATAATAATTTTTAAAATTATAATTATTTATCTGATATTTAAAAACCACACACACAAATTGTATCCATAATTAAAATAAAATATAACTGTTTGATTGATGAATTAGTTTTAAAAATATTTTTCTTTCTTCTATTCATTCATTCTTTGGAAAACATGAAAGTGAGCAAATTCAGAAAAAGAGAAGATGGTTTTATTCTTTAAAATTTTTATAGATTTTAATTTATAATCGCCTACAAGGTCGAATCAGATTTTTTTAAAATAAAATTCTTCACAACATTTATAATTATTAATTAACAGATTAAAAGTTACAAATATAAAGAATTAAAATGTCATAGTAACACGTAACAAACAGTTGACCTTAAAAATATATCGATATTATAACATTTTTGTAATTTTTTTTTAAATAGTCACGGGCCATTGTTGGTAATGACGTTAGCAAAAACGTGCATACATAACTTAGAAGAAAAGCACATTCATAAAAAAAAACTTACACAATCTTTTATCAAAAGAAAAAAATGCGATTTAAGGCTCTTATAATGCAATAAAAACACAGAATGGCTTAGAACTACGAAAATCTGTCTACACTATAGTGTTATTTCTCTGGAAACATTTTCATACATTTGTTTTTCATTAAAATTTATTAACACAGATGAGAAGATAGTCAGTCATGTGATATGATAAAATGTGACTATCCATACCAAATCTTATCTTATCTGTCTTCAAGACAGATCGAACTTCAAAATATCACAAAAAAACAAGATCTGCAAGTATTTCGAATTTCTTCAGGACATTTTCTTAGACACACCCTCTTCACGTGTAAGCTGTCTTTCGTAACTGTACAGCTTCTAGAAATGTATTGGTACTAGAAGGGGAAATGAGATAATGCTTTTTTAAATAAAAGGTTTCAGTTTAATAATATTAGTTTAAATATTACATTTGTAAAGATTTGGAAGTGAAGGAAATCTAAAATTTTGAAATATAACTTTCATATTAGAGGTCAAGTACTGAGTTGAGATATATATCAATTCAGATTGATAGCAAGTGGAAGTACGCAAGCAGATTGGAGAAAACGCAACATTTAATGAAACCAATAAAATACTTTAATTTATATTAATCTACATACTAAAAATAATTCGCTTTCAAATTAAATTTTGTAATTAAATATTATTTAATATGTCCTACATCATACACTGATAAAAAAACCTTCAATACAATTTATTATAAATTATTATATAACAGTACTATTATCTATATCGAATGTAATAGTCACTGTTATTTTATATTATATATTTTAATTTTCAGGCATATTTTTCTTTGCTCACAATTCGATAACATGACTATAAGAATAATTTTAAGCAACACAAAAAATAAATTTAACATTTCAGACTCTGATATAAGACTCTAAGATTTTTACATTGTAAATAATGTCTAAATTTCAACCAATGTTGTGCTGTATAATATATGTAAAAAAAATTAAAAATAATGTATACAACGAAAAATATTTTATTCTTTCTTATCTTAGTATTATAATAAGCCAATTAAAATTATTAATTATTATCTTAGATAAAAATTATTATATTGAAATTTTAAAGTTATTAATTAGTAAAAAAATTGAAAATAGTTACTTAAAATGGTGTTGCGCAGAATAGGCAAAAGTTTATAGACCTAATGCTGTTTTATTCTGATAATTAATACAAATTTCTTTTATTATGCATTCTGAAAAATCATAACACAGTTAATTAATTAAAAGTCTTATGAAATTATTAATTAATAATTGTTTTCAACATGAAATAAATATTGTTATATAATTTAAAGTATTCTTAATTTGTAATAAAGAAAATATTGATAATGTAATTTAGAATAAATAATAATAAAGTTACAGACAGGGATAAAAATGTTGTGCTCCGAGCAAATGTAAAAAAATGGCTATTTTTTAATATAAATATTTGCTGTGTTCAATTTGTGTTGTTCTGTGTCAGTGTTAGAAAAATGAAAACTAATAATAATAATTGATTCAGTGCGAATTACAATAAAATTAATTATTTTTAGCTAATAACCATTTCTCTGAAAGTTAAGACTATTGTTATATTACTTAAATTTTCATGACAATTACTTTTAATTCATTATAATGAAGATATTGATACAATATAATAATCAACGAATAATTATTTTGCAACACAGAATTCAATTCAACATAAGCTTTCAAAATTTTGAAGACAAAACGATCAACTTTTAATATTATAAATATTGATCCCATATTTCAACAATGTTCTGTTACAAAAGAGCAAGAAAAAATTGAAAATAGTGCAGTCAACGAAAATAATTTTGATTATTGTTTTGCAAACTGAAATAATATACAGTCATGGTTTTTAGTGGTTTCATTTTTAGATTTTAACGATATTAATATCTTTCTAAAACCATTAATTGAAAAATTCAAAGTAAATTAAATAAAAAAAGATAAATTAATTTTAATTAAGTAATTGTATAGTAAGTAGATTCAAGGAATCTTTGGACTAGCAATTGAAAAACAGAAATTTTGCCATTTATTTATTTCATTTAAAATTTATTTTACATTTAAAGTAAGAATAATTATCATAAATGTAAATTGGTTGAAATAATATACAATATTTTCTTAATTAATAGCAAAATCATTCAATTTACAGGATTCCAGCTGGTGAATAAGTAAATGTTAAATATTTTTATTTATAGTTCTATTTTTTACAAAGAGATGGCAGCACTGTATTTAATTAAACATTCGAATTCAAAGGTAATTTATATTTTAAGAACTCACACACAAAATCTGCCATGAAAAGTTCCTTTCCAAGTATACGAACACTTCGTAGACAAAATGCGTAGAGTTATGTTTAAAAAAATTTTAAATGAGTTTGTGATTTTTTTTTCTTTTTGCTTGCAAGAGTAATTTTCTCTAAGAAAATTTATTTAAACGATCTTCATTATATTGATACATCAAATGTATAAAAAATGTCTAATTTTAATTAAATATATTTTTTACTAACTTTTCTAGAAAGATACATTTTACCAAAATTAATTGATTCAGCGAAGTAAACGTTTAACTCATTTAAATTTTTTTACTGTATTGTGTAAAAAATGAAATCTTAAAGTCAATTTTTATGTGGCTGTCTTAGTACAACCAACGTTCACTATTAAATTAAAAAATCTCTGCAATAAAATATTTTATGTACTTTTTCACGAGAAGTTTTCGTTTGAGAAAATTTTAAATCCATTTTATTTTTAACCAAGTTATGTGTAAATAACATTCAACTTTCAAACATAATGTAAATTTTATCTGAATAAGGAAATAAAAAAAATTGAATGAAAAAAAAATTTAATTTTCATACTATATTTTTAAATTTCAAAATCAATTATTTGTGCTTTACGTTTTTACATTCTGACCATTAACATTTAATTAATTTTGATTATACCAAACATCTTTAAAATAAATGTACAAGACATTTCAATGTTTAATAATTTATAAAATAATGATGAGATAAAAAAAATCTATGGTATTTATTTATTTTTTACAGTGAAAAAAATTTTTTAGGTTATTTATTTTTCCTGTTTGAATAGTTTTTCTTTAGTAACATTGTTACACATATATATAAATATTTAAAAATGGTTCATTCGACAAATTTTTATAAAAAATGATGCTTGGACCCCGATAAATTATTATTAACTTTGTCTGTTTTCTTATCCATAGTCTTTAATTTTAAAATTAACTAACCATTTACTTGATAAAAAAAATATGGTGAATATCAAAATAGATTTTTTTTAAAATCCTGAATCTTTTATACGCTTACAATTTTATTTTTATTTAGAAGTGCAAACAAATACATCAATTTTTTTTCTAAGATGTATTTTAATAGAAAATAAAGTATTTCTTTGCACTTTTCCGATTTCCTCTACCTGCAACAAGTAATCGTAAATTTTATCTACAATTGAAACTAAAATTATACAATTTATGAAATTTATTCTTATTTATCTTACTCAAAAATATTTGTAAAAAATGTTCTATTATAAATTTGCAAAATTATTATAATAAGGTTCTTTTTACTACATTATAATGATTATTAAGAATATTTCAAATAATTCTAACTATCAATTCATCATCATCTATTCATTTTTTGGTTAGAGAGCTTTATGTATTAAAACGAAAACGATAAGTGTAAGAGTGTTCTTATATATAAAGTGTAAATAAACGTAAATAGTCCAACTAAAATTTGTTCGAGTGTACGCTGTTTTCCAAATTTAAAATATCATTGGGTTTTTTTAGATAGAGATAAAAGTAAGATGGCATTTCTTTTACATGGATAAAATAACCAATTAACAATTTTTGGTTATTTGCACTGGACTTGTATTCTCTTATCGATACGATTTTTCCCATTTCTTGTGTGCATTTTTCAATCATCTTGCATTAAAAGGGCCAAATATCATATTTATATCAAAAGTTCTGCATGATGAGAGACACTGTCTTTTGTTATTTTTATTTCTTGAAATAGGCAATCGGAATTGAAATAACTTATTAAAATAATAGAGAAGATATTAAAGAAAATAGTTCAGACATTTGCGTGATATTTGTAGATATATAATACGTTAAAACAAAGCATACATTCTGTAGCATGAAATGAATGTCTTTGACACCAATTGATGTTACTTTCTTTTATAATACCATAAAAGAACTGCATTTTCCACGCACTCGAACATGGCTGCTAGGGAAAGACCCAACCACAATCCCATCTGACCCCCAACTTGACTAAGTACCTCAGCGTCGTCAAACATGGGCTTCTGCTGGTACACCAGCTGCTCTAGGGTGTCAAAGTAGACCTTCACCTTCAGCCTGTTTTCTCGGATCACATCAATGTCTTCACTCGATTCAATTGTGTAACTGGACAGAGGCCAAATGGCACTCGAAATTTTAACCTCGTAGCTGGAGGATTCGCATTCCAGAGGACAATGGCATGGTTCCTCCTGTCGACTTCTAGCCTTGTACACACAGCAAATGTCGGCGGGGCGGGTGAGGTCACACAACCTGTCTGTAGCTTTATTTTTACTGTAAAGGTAACAGCCGCATAGCTTCGCTGTTTGTTCCTGGAAACACCCCATACTGCATTGCTTCTGACTATCACCATTTGCATAGTATTTGCAGTGGTCCTTATAAGGATCTGGCAACCTGACCATCATGGTTTTCGATAATCCCAAAATGGTTTCGAACCCTGGACTGACATTGATGCCTTGCTCTTGAGGAAATGGCTCTTGGTAAGGATCATGTATGACCACCCTGGCACCGACAGATTTGGTCAGCCAGGAATATTCTTTGCTCTCCACGTCGAGGTCCAGAGTCAGACCCGAATTCGGCCCCACAAAGGCCGTTCTGAGTGGCTCTTCATCCTTGGAGACCTTGTTGAAGGAGAAGCAATTTCCGAAGACGCTGTCAGAATGGAGCTTGAAATTCCGGTAAGAACACTCCTCGCCGTTGAAGGAACAAGATCGGATGAAGTTGTCAGCCTGATGACCGTACATAACTCTGCTTTCATTGGTGATGGAGAAGTACAAGGTCGACAGCTTTGTGAGCTGTATGACTTCGTCGGCTAGCGTCGCGTTCTCGTTTTGCAAGCAGGGCAAAGCATCCAAATTCATGCCTCCATCGAAACCAGGAGAGTCCTCGTCCTCCGACGCACTGCACTGCTTGTAATTGATTCCCTCCCAAAAGCAAGACTGATACTTTTTTTGTATGTTGTTCAAGTTGCAGACAGTTACCGCAGGAAAATGTTGATTGAAGACGCTTATTGAATCTATATTGACGACGACGGGGTATGTATAATATGTAGAGAGATATCTATAGATTTGCGAGCCGCAACCCATGAGACCTCCAATCAGAATCAGAGCCCAGAACACCTTCCTTCTGGTCGTTTGAGAGTTTCCTATCTGGTTCAAAGCATAAATGGATGACTTCTGAAAGAAAGTCGTCATCAAGCTTTTGTATTTGTTGCTTTCTTCAACTGTGGTCACCGATTTCTTCTTCCTGTTTTTGGGAAAGCTATTGAAATTCCCACTGCGAAACCCCTGAACTGCTGTATGGGATCGTCCATTTGATATGGCTTCTCTTTCCAGATCCACTTCATTCTCCACAATGAAAATCCTCCTCGGTTTCCTGTCTTCATTGGCCCTCAGATCGGGTTCAATCATATTTCGACGATTATTGAAATTTGTCTGTTGACCGAACATTTTGTCTCTTTTAGTTCTAATTTTTATTCAAATCGCTTAAAGAGAATAATCTTCGTTAGTTTTCTGGAGGACTAAAAATGTGTTTTGAAACATCAATTCACACAACCTCTGTAAGATTTCTTACCTAAAGATTATTTTTAATTATACCAATTCATTTGCACACACAATCATTAGAACACTCCAGTATTTTTAAATTTAACACACCAGAAATCGTCAATCGTATTCAAACAATTCATATTTTGTAAGACTATATCTTCCAATGCTCTGCCAGAAAGCATATAAAATGAGGTTCCACAGTGATATCTTCATTTCATTTCATTATTTTTTTTGTAGGGGGGAAAATTTATTTTCAATTTAATGTCTGCGTGATGTTTCGATGGCTTTTCAGAAGATAGTAAATGACATCTCCCAAATAAGCTGTAACCGCCACGATCGGGTAAATTGCTCCTGCACGCAAAGCCAATCAATCTTTTTCCATGAGAAAGTTAATGTGAAATGAAATCGATTCTGTTATCGTACAAGGTTAAAACTGTAGGTAAAGTGTGAGGAATTATTGATCCCTGAAAATGGCAAAAAAATGTAGTGATCTTGGCGTGCAGAAGAAGTGAGAATGGTTTGAATAGAGAACAACCATGGATAATTTTTTCGGAGTCATTGCTTAAAAAACTATTAAATGGTCTATGTTACTTGTGTGATACGATCATGAGAAATTATCAGTCTTGTTCATAGATTTTTCAGTTAACATAACAAAATGGATAAAAGTTGCATTTTGAATATCGATTGATATATGATTAAATGGATTGGTATTTTAAAACGCTTATAGACAATAATTGGGAGAAATTTCTTTTAACTTAATGGGTGCTCGTTCATTAGCGAATAGTTTTGTAGTTTAACATATAATAAGTAGCAACTTATTATATACAAAAATATTGATATTTTGTAGAGTTTAAAAATGATGAAATGAAAATACTTGCTCTTTAAAGGCTACAAAAATGGAAAATTTAAATACTTAATGTAAAATTAATCAATATAAATTACAGCTTAATTTATTTATTTTCTTTTGCTTATTTATTTATCTTTTGGTGATGAATAAAGTAATCAGAAAAGGAAAAGAAAAAATATAAGAAAACTTTCGCACATGCCTTATTTTTATATCTCAGAATTAAAATTGCTTAGTTGATTTTTTAAATTTCAAAGACATCACTTAACGAGGACAAATTTAAAATTTAATTTTACAATCATTTTTATAATATATGAATTTTGGGGATTATATTATTCCATTTCTGATGAATGGATGTTTTTTGCAGCCAATCTATTGTGATACCACGTAATTTTCGAAATTATATATGAAAAAGAGATACTGCACTATTTTCATCTTTAAAAATGCGCCAAAATTATCCTCAAATCTAAACGTGGAGATAAATTTAATGGCATTTTAAAAAACATTCGAAGTTTCGGTGAAATATTGGTTATTTACAGTGAAAACTCATATTAAAAGAAAGTATCAGCCACAATCTTTTACCAAAAGAGAACTGTTTCCATGAAAAGACTATTATTGCTCTCATTTAAATTTATTTAGATGTATTTTAACATTGGGTAGATGGAATTTTATTTAAATAATTTTGAACATGAAGGAATGCTAATTGTAATTATGTAAATATCAATTAAACTGTAAAGTGTATACTTGTGTCAAAGGAATACTTTAATATTACAAAAAGGTCATTGGCGATTATTCAAGTTTTAATGCATAAAATATTTTATGTTAGATCTTAAAATGTTAGACAAATATCAGAAAAGGTTTCGTGATAGTTTTTAATGATACCAAATAGCTCTTTTTTATCATGTTTAATCCTGTGCGTAAGCTACGCGATATAGATTCAAGATGATACAGATCTATCAAATTACAGCGTATAAAGTGCATTCCTCAGCATTTTCCTCTGTCACCAACACTTTCTAAATTTTAAATGTGTGGATCAGCTTTTAAATCATTGAGATTTTCATATGAATTATTTTTATAGACATAATTGGATTGGTTGTATTCTTTTATATAATAAAACACCAAGAAACAGAATAAAAGGGCATTTTCCTTTAATTATTTTTTTCTAAATTTTCGAAATGCTGTGACTTTCTAATGGGAGTCCTCAAGAAGTTATGTCTTAAACATTTTGGAATAAATACTTCCAAAGCTCTACTGTTGTGGCTACATTTGATAAATACTCATTAGAAGACATAACCATAATGTTGCCACTTTCCTCAGTGCTGTTCATGCCATGGATTTTCTTATTTTCATCTGACGCCGTTCTAAATGTGTGTTTTCCAATCAAGTTTAGTTAGTTAGTCGCACAGCGGTTATATTTTGCTCACTAAAAAAATTACATCAAGATCTATGGATTAAAGTAGATTCCAAACCCCAAGAGATATATAAACCCGATTTGGGACTCATACATACTATTAAAACCAACACCAGAGTGCTAATTATACGGCAGTCTGTTCGAATGTATGTTTCCTAGAGGTAATTGTTTTAATATGCTACCATTTTCTCAGCAACTATTGTTTAATAAAATACCAATCAATAACTGATAAAATAGTAGCATATTGTATACTATTAGTATACTATTGTTTGGTGTTTTTAATAGAATATGAATGACAATTCTTCACGCTAATTATCAATAAGTCCTAAAACTGATCCTTTTTCATCCTGTTTGAATAATGCATTTCTATGAAATGCAGCCTTCAATTAAAATCTATTTCATGGAATGTGAAAATTAGATTTTTAAGTAGAATTTCATTATTTTAGAAATATATATATACTTAACTAGATCAGTTTCCTATGTAGATGAGTTTCACAAAACTGAAGTATATAATTTTCTTCTACTCGAAAAACAAACACTTTTTTAGACCTCCAAGCAGAACTTATTATTTTGATTTAATAGTCGATGGCCACTAAATAGTTATAAAGTACCATCAAAGTAATTATGTTTTATACTTTGATGGTATTTTAGAACTATCAGGACTGGTGGAACTAGACATGTGGAATTAGAATGGTGGAATTAGGCATGTGGAACTGTGGAATTAGAATGGTGGTATTAGGTATGTGGAATTAGAATGGTGGTATTAGATAGATGGAATTAGAATGGTGGTATTAGGCATGTGGAATTAGAATGGTTGTATTAATTATGTGGAATTAGAATGGTGGTATTAGATATATGGAATTAGAATGGTGGTATTAGATATGTGGAATTAGAATGGTGGTATTAGATATGTGGAATAAGAATGTTGTATTAGACATGTAGAATTAGAATGGTGGTATTAGACTTGTAGAACTGTGGAATTAGAATGGTGGTATTAGCATGTGGAACTGTGAAATTAGAATGGTGATATTAAACATGTGAAATTGTGGAATTAGAATGGTGGTATTAGGTATGTAGAATTAGAATGGTGGTATTAGATATGTGTAATTAGAGTGGAGTAATTAGACATGGTTTCATTGAAATTCTTGAAGATAATTCAAGCTGATTCATGGCCAGAAGCAAAAAATTCAGAATAGCATCAAAATAAAAATATGATTCACGAATAATTCAGATTGTTGCTGAATGATATTAAATCTGTCAAAAGTTGCATCATTGAATTCTAAAAATCAAACTGTAAAAAAATAGTTTACTTTTTATTCTAAAAACTTACTTAAGCAGTAATTGAATGCAAGGGATACAAAATAATATTTTGTTGGGTACCAAGTCACGTAGGTCTTGGTGGAAACGAGAGAGCGGATACAGCTGCAAAGGCAGCTGAAGATCCAATTTTACCATCGGTTCCGCTCTCAGATGTGAGAAAGGGTATAAAAAGATTTATATGTTCCCTAAGGAAAGAATCATGGAACTTGCAGGTCGGAAACAAACTCCATAACATTTTCTCATCCCTCACCTCATTATCAGTTTTACCGTTACGAAGTGCAGATGTTAGATTGACTCGCCTTCGTATCGGACACACACGTTTCACCCATAGACATTTGTTTTTGAGTGAATTAAATCCTTGGTGTGAAACGTGTGATGAACCTTACTCTGTGCATCATATTTTAATTTCATGTTCATGTTTTAACCATTTACGTATACATTTTTTTAATACAGATATTTTAACTTTATGTGATTTATTGGGAGATCCACCCCACGGAAACCTATTTGCGTTTTTAAGAGCAATAGGTTTTTTACCATATATTTGATTTAATTTTAAATTTTTGTATTATTTATATATATTTTTTATATATATTTATGTGTCTGTCTCTATATGTACCTAAGGTTTTTAATTACTTCATATACATTTATTTTTATTTTTTAAACTTTTAATGTTGCTTGGGTTTATAAAGAATATATATATATAAAAAAAATTGAAATCATAGTTTTGGCGCAGCATGTCCAATTTTGGACCTTGCGCCATAAAACCCAACCAACCAACCAGTAATTGAATGAAACATTAAAAATAAGTTGCAAAGTCAAAAAAAAAAAAAAAAAATAAAAAAAAAAAAATAGTGTGAGCACAAAAGCAATGAAAACAAGCAGTCTTCTACATAAATCAATTTTTATTATGTCATACTTTTTATACCAATGAAAGACATCAAGAAGCGTTAACAGTAATTGCATTACATTAGCATACCATAGCAGTTTGTTACATACAGCTTTGTCTCCAAGCGCAGAATTTATCAAGCCCTTTGGTTTTCCAGATAAATGCAGAGGAAAGCAAAAGTACTGCAGTACCATTTTGAAAAAGATAGAGAAACAGCACCAGAGACAGTGTGAGAAAAGAACATTTATCTTTTATTTTAAGCTTTTTGTTCATGCAAGCATTTTGGAAAATGGGAGCAATTGACAGTGAAATGCATATTTTTCTGCGATTTCATTACGCATTCTGATATGATTAATTGATGAAAGGACATTGTAAAGTGAGAAACTGTTTTAGCATTTGCAAAACTGATATATTTTTTCGTCGATACATTCTGATTGTGGCGCGTGAAACGATTAGATCTAAGTAAAGATCGATGGTTTTATTACAAATAAAAAAAATTGTTTTCTTGATGTAAGCTTCTCAATTGCGCAAACAGTGAACAATACTATATTCCTCAAAAGAGAACGATTCACCAAAATCAACAAAAGACAAACAATATTTTTAAGCAAAAGTATCGTTAATTTCAATTAAATTTTGTTTTTGTTTCTGCTTGACCCTCAATATTATATCCTGTCAGTTAGCATATTTGCTATACAACATTTCTTAAAGACATTGAAATCTGACTAGATTTTGGTATTTTTAGTACTTCTAGCGAAAAAAACATAAACTTTGATAGAATTCAATTGTGTGCATGAAAACTGCTGGAAGGTATATCAAAATAAAGGTATGGGGATTTTTGCAATATATTTTATTCAAAAAAGAAAAAAAAACGCCAAGATTTGTAAATATTAAGGATGTCAAAGATAAGAGAGCTGGAATAATGACTAGATCCGAGTCCCGACTCCAATCACCAATGATATTCTTTTTTTAATTTTTTTTTTAAAAAAATGAAATTATCCAATTATTTCCAGAATAAAAGTCTTCAGTCGGACTGAGATCTAGTAGGTTTGGAAACGGCAACGAGAAATCACATGTAAAAGAAATATGATATATAATTAGTAAAGTTCACAATCTTCTCTACATTCAGTAGTTCTGCGTAGTGCTGCTAGAGGACTCCTCGGTAGTGGTGACCAGGACTTGCCTGACAGATGCCGGTCCGGTGACGATGGTTCTCTGGCGAGATCGAATGAATGAGAGATTGCTCTCTGCCTGCTCGGCCCGGTCTTCAGCCGCCTCGAGCTCTCTCTGGAAACGGCGGACGCGGGTTAGGTTCTGGGCCGTCATACCCTCCTGGAAAAGAAGCAGAACATTGAATGGCAACCCTTTCTTACTATATACAATAACTGACATATCAATAGAAAACTTTCCAACTTTTCATTCAGTAAAACTATCATCTACTTCGAAAGGCAACAAACGGTGATCAGTTTTAGAAATGGCATAAATATTGTTACAAGTATTATACAGATTTGCTTTCTTTTCATATTTATAGAAAAATGTAGAATTCTATCAATAGTATCGATAAAAATTGTGAAAATTTCATCGTTGTAAACAAAACAAAAAAAAACATAGCAATCTTCGGAAAAAAAATGGTAAGAAAACAGGTGTAAGGAGATATTTTACTTGGTATAACTAAAAAACATGAAACTTTTGTCACCACATATAATATTCTGTAGATTTTGACTTTTTTCATATGTTTCTCAAATGCGTTAGATTTTTGGAATTATTTTTTTAACACTAATCATACTAACACTTATTAGATACCTAGTTTACCATAGCGGGTCAAATGACCCGAAATTTACATTTCCTACTTTTATGTATGAAATATGGATGTTGGAAAGGCAATAAAAATATAATGATAATAAAATATGTATTATAATTATATGAAATAGTATTTTTACAATTTCTATTTCAAACGCAAAAAATAAGAGTTGTTTTTATACATCACATTTTTTACACAAAATTGCAATAAATGCAGCAAGTTTTTTTGAGATAAACTTCAATCGGATCCTAACACTCTGTTTGCTTCTTCTATTGTGCATGTTCTTATATGGTTCATAATACGGTGGTCAATTATCAATGAAAACGCTGTACTAACTTTACCTTTCATTATATGACGTTTAGCATGTCCTGTTGGGCCTACTTCTTGCCTGAAAATGTTATGAAGTGGTGGTCTTCCAGATGTGCCGCCTATTTGTATTTCTTCCCAAACAGATCCATCAATTGCAACATGTTGTTCATTTATTTCTGCTTCATTTTCTTCAGAACTTGAGAGTAATCTTCTTCTTTTTCGTCCACAACCGATATTCACAATATTTTCCTCTTCATTGTCAGTATCTGTAGATTCAGACTCATTTTCGTTTGTAGCCAATATATCTTCGTTTTCAGAAAATTCATCTTCACCGATTTCCGAAAACTCTTCTCCAATATCATTTATATCTTCTAAGAATTTGTACTGTCTCGTTCGTTTCGACATTTTATGGGTAAATAGTTACCTGTATCACTAATAAAGCTATCAAAATAAAATAAAAACTGTGTACTGAACTTTTCTTTTTTGCTACCTTTTTTACACAAAAATCTAGTTTCAATCTAAAATTTTTATATTTTCTTGAATTATTCTCAGCTATTTTGATTGAATTACTTTACGTAACAGTCTTTGCATACATTTGCAGTTTACTGAATACAATAAGATAAGCAATATGTATTGATAAGCTTATAAAACAAAAAAAATGTTCTCCGTGTCAAATGACCCGATGTGGTAGACAACGGTATACGACAGTTATTACTCAAAATAAACAAAACAAAAAATTATAAAAATAGTATAAGAACAGTAGACTTAATTAGTCAGAAAAAGTCATTAAGTTAAATTTGGAGAAGTAATAAGATAATACGTCCATTATCAATGCAAAAGTTCAAAATGGGTCATTTGTCCCGTTATGGTATGATTAAACTTATTTAACTACACTTTTAAAACATTTCAAACTATTTAACAATAATACAATATTTATTGTTTGAAAATTGTCCAATTTCATTACCCCCAGAAACTAAGTCGTCAGAATTCTTTTGATATTCGATTACCTGTTCTAACTTCTGTAGGTTATAACCTTCTCCAGGAAAGAAAAGTTGCGTCGAATTATTTATTTTTCAATTAGACAAGGAATAGCACTTTAGAAACTTTGAAAGAGTTTAATAATAGTACCACATCAAGCGTCAACTATCGTTTTATGAAAACTGCACCAGATTAATTTTTAGAGTAGAATTTGCTGGTCAGAGTTACCTGTTCGGCCAGCTGTCTCTTGTAGACCTTGACCTTCTCGGTGAGCTTCTCGACGGCGTCGTTGAGCATGGTGATGGTCTTGTGGTCCTCCTCCGTCTGCAGGAGCAGCTCCTTGACGCGGTGCTCCTTCTTGCGCATCATCTTCTGCGTCTCTCCGTGCCTCTTCTTCTCTTCCTCCAGCTCCAGCTCGATGTCCCGGATCTGTGGAGACATCATGCACCATTATGTTTCGTGTGTCTGTGCCATAGCCTCAGTGGCATACGTAGCAGCGTCCAGAATGACAGAAATTCACAAAAATAATAATTTTAATTGAAATTACCAAGAACAAAAAATAAATTTAGGACTTCAATACTTTTTCTTGTCAGTATTCGACAGTTAGACTGGTTAGGGTAAAGACTTTTCATTTATTTGATTCCAAATTATCTATATATGCGAATTAATGTTTAAAACTCCAAGATGTTCTCCCATGGAAAAATGGTTGCCATTGTCTGCGAGGTGCTGGGATTTCTGTCTGTTGGTCCATCGGAAGGTATTTTATTTCCCTTCTACCACCCAAAGGATAATTTAATCGAGGTATTTCCCACCTGGGGACGCGCCCTCTTGGGGTTACAGGCTCCCCCGACATTTTTTACTTCCCTGCCATTTTAAGATCTCTGGCTCAGCTTGGAGAATTCTCCTCCCCCGATATCTAAAAGAGTATATACTCCGAAAATATTAAAGAGGTAGCCAGCTGTGTTCTGCACACTCATGGTCATTCATAGTTCTCTCCATGGGCAAGACACCAACCAACCAATGTTTAAAATAATAGAGATTTTTTGCAAATAAAGACGTGGTTACAGTGAATGATGTTTATACCAGATATTAAATCCTTCTTGAAGTTTTACTTTATCAGAATGGTATATAACATTCTTAGCTCAAATAAACCAAACCAAATTTGGGTTTCTAAGTTTGGTTTGGTTTATTTGTAGCTGTAGCACTTCTTGTATGCGAGTGCTAATTGGGCTGGAAATAACAATTTAAAATGAGTCAAAGATTCTGTAATCATTGATGCCTGAGGTAGGTAGTGAATCCACAAACTGTTGAACCGAAGTTAAGAGCTTTAACCTTTTATCTGGCTATTCTTTGGATCGATGGAAGGAACATGAAAAAAAGGAACAAAGAGCTTTTAAATGATTTATTCAATAACTTAATTATCATTCATCAGTTAAATTTACTGGCTCTAAAATGTCTATATAACTTTAAACAAAATTCAAATTGTTAGGATGGTTCTATAAATGTAAGTTGAATTGGAATAAGTGGTCATCTACTCTACATTTCGTGGGCTCGATTCCCATACCGAGTAAGGATGTTTATAGTAGCTCGGAATCCCTTTCAAATTGCAGATCTAGTTAAATTATCTTTTTGTGCTAAAACATACACTAGAATGACAGTACCACGCAATTATATTAAGTGACTTTTATATTATGAAATTTGTGGAAAATTTATATCATGCATAAAGGGGTATTTCTTTAACTGTAATTTCTTTATTGTAATGAGTCATAAATATCACAATGCGATAAAAGTTTCTATTTTATAGAGATCGAGATCAGATTTTACGTCATATCTTTCGCTAAATTCTCCAAGAGTTTTATATGAAGTCCTTATTTTTCCTTCTCAGAATAGCACTTAGTAATTTTTATCATGGGTTTGAAAATCAGAAGATTGCTTATTTTCATAAAATGATTTCATTCGAATATTAACCAGAATTAGGAGTTATTTATATTGAAAGAAAATTTAAGGATAATCCTGAAATGAAACTCCCTTTTAATTCCAGTAAAACGGCCAACTGAAGATGAAAGGACTTGACAAGCCGAAAAAATAAAACTATATTTTGAAAATTGGTTTGAAAGATCAAGATCCCTAAATCTTAAGGATTAGGCTGTATATGAATATGGTGTTGACAACAGCAAAGTATTCTAACTTTTAAAGCTAGCTCACCAAAATCTAAGACGTCAGAGAATTTGAAATCGTAAATTTGTTTTCAATTCGAGAAGATTGAACCAAATGAGCTTACTCTTGATTCCAACTTGCTGACTACACGTCTTCCTCCGGCCAATGCATTGGTTTCTACTTCCTCGATTCTGATCTGCAGGTTCCTCACTTCCACTTCCAGGGACTTCTTGATTGATTCGATCTTCACAATCCTCTCCTGTTCCTCCACCAAGAGGTCCTTGGTGGATTTCAGCTCCACCACGACACGGTTGTAGCGTTCGTCAGACACCTTCAACACAAGAAAACTCGTTAATTCATGCTCATGAAATATTGACATGTTTTTTTTTTGGTGAGAGGATACTTAACCAGTCACAAGAAAAATGTCCGAAGAGGACTTACCCTAAGTTCCTTGGAGATCTCTTCGTAATCGTTGTGGAGAGTGAGGTACTCATTCTCCAACTTTCCTTTAGCTGAAGTCAAGTTCACGTTCAAGGTGGTGAGTTCAGAGATCTTGGAGTGGGATTCATCCAAAGACTGCTCCAGAGCTCGTTTAGCCCGCAGAGTCTGAAAAGAGCAGAGTTTTTTTTAGATAAGAATGTCAGTCAAATACTAAGAAGCAAAATAAGAATGTCAATCAAAATATTACCAACATTACAAACAAGTATTTTTAAAGAACAAAGAAATTGTCATAAATCATCAGAAAAGAATATCAATAAATGTTAGCAAATCAGTAGAAAATCATCAGGAAGCTCTAAATATGAATATTAATCAAAATAGTACCTTCATTGATATTAAATACTGTTAAAAAATACTGAGAGTTCTTTTCAGAAAGTTTTGGATAAGAATATCAATCAAAATATCAGCATGATTACAATCGAATATTTCTAAAGTAACGTAGATATTTTCAGTAGTCAGCAAATAAGAATGTTAATTAAATCTTTATCCTTATTGCGATCCAATTTTATCTTTGGTTATTATCAGATGAGAATGTAAGCTAAAATATTATCATCACTGAAATCGAATACTATGAACAAAATGCAGAGTTTATAGGGATTCATCAGATAAGAATGTCAATTAAAATATCATCTTTACTACACTCAAATACTGCTAACAAAGAAATTTTTAGAGAAGTTTCTAAAATATTAATTAAAATACTTCTATTGTTTCAATCAAATATTACCAAAATATAATAGAAATCTTCTGAAATCGTTAGATACATAAGAACGTCAATCAGAATATAACATTAATAATTTTGTCACGTTTTGAAATTTAAGTCTTTTGTTTCAGCAAGCAAACATTTGTCTGAACGTCTGTTTGAAAAACATAAAAAATAAAAAGGATTTCATACTCCAGAAAATGAAAATTTAATACGTTGGGACTCAAATATCAGAAATTAAAATTTCTGTTAAACGCTATTTTTAAGAATTTACACAATAAACATATTTATTATGCTCTTTCTCTCTCTCTTAAATAATAAAACAATCATTAATAATATCATTATTATTTTTAGAAGTTATTTCATTATATTATTTTCCGATAGTGAAAATCATAATTTATAATGTAATAAATTGAAAATAATGTGCAATATGTGGCAACATGACTGTAATAATTATGCCATGGAAACGAATAATGGAGTCACGGGATATATCTATAAAAAATATCTTTTGAAGGATGCAAAGTTTGATTTTTTGAAGTAAGAGAAATCAAAATTATTTATTTAATTAAAGCACAATCTATAAGGTTAAAATTATCTTATATAGATTATTTAATTTTATATAGCCATTTAGTGATTCATTCTTAGATATCTAGTCGAATACTTCTTTTTTTACCTAAGATAGTTTTGGTACATAAATAAATTCTTATACATGATATTAAATATGAAATTTTCTAAAGAAAAGAGTCATTGGCTTTCAATTTTAAAATCTATTGGGGAAAATACTTTTTAAAATTTAAAACTACACAGAAATGCCAAAGTAAGTTAAATTTTGATTATTATTACCATGGAAGTCACAATTACAAAATCTGAACTCGTGTCTGATAACAGAAGGTAAATCAATTAAGAAAAATGTGTAAGATTAAAACAAAATAAAAAAGCTGATTATATGATAGAAATGTTGAAAATATATTTACATTCTTCTGAATATAATTATATATATACTCCCTAAAACAAAAGTAAATCGTATTAATCGTAAATAAATCGTAAAAAAAAAAATCCCAGCAACATATTAAATTAAAGGATTTTTTTTTTTACTTTCCTTCTCAACAGAAGAAATCACGATAAAGTGTGCATAATGTGAACCATCAAAATATCTAATTACTATCCGAATTTTAAAATGTATCAAATACCAGTTTAAATTAGAATCAAAGTAGTCAAAAAATCTACCAGGTTTGGACAATTACTTTATCTAGGAATGTTGAATTCTGATATCACTGGTGATCGTTTCGCTGATTTCCATCATATAAAAGTAGGGACATTTCTTACAGAAAATATTTTTTACATAAATTGTACAGTTTCCAACACTTCCCACAGAAGAAACTGGTTTCTGAAACAATCAATCATCAAAACTGCTAGAAAAATGGAATCGATAGAGGAATTATTAGATACTTACTGATTCAAGAGACACTCTAAGTTCTTCGAGCTCAGCAGTCAAAGCTTGAATCCTGCGCTGTGACACTCCTAGTTGGTCGATGGTTTGGTTCAGTTGGCGACTCACTTCGTCATAATGAGATTGCAATTCCTGCGGAAATAACAGATTCAGCAAGGGTTTGTTAAACAAAATAAGAATGGAAGCAGCTCGAACAAAGTTCCGCCATTACCGTGATCTTGGTGGATTGAATCTTGATAGTCTTCTGCATATCGATGTTCTGCTTGTTGGCGACATCCAAACTCATCTCAAGCTCAGTGATTTGCACCTGCATCTTCTTCTTGATGCGGGCGACTTCGGTCTTAACCTTGGCTTCAGCTTCAGCGAGGCGCTGGCTCAGTTGGTCAATTTCAATAGCCATTTGTTTCCTGAAATATGTCAATATTAAAAACTGGCAATATAGCATTTTTGGTAATGAGAGAAAATAGTTACAATTTTAATTCACATTCTCTGATAATTTTTATTAAATAACTCCAGATTTACAAATATCCATTCACATGCGTTAAGCAGTAATGGAAGAGATATCTTTGTATCGTGAAGTCAAGATGTCCAATTACATGAAAAGAAACAAACAATTTTTGAGAATATAACGACTTCTATTAAGAACATGACATATTATGAAATGATTCATTTTAATCTACTAGAGATCTATTTATACGGGCAGTAATGTTTTCATTCTAAAATATCAATTCATATAGATAGCTTTAACAAACTTCATACTTGAATAAGTAGTTTATAAATTCTACATTCGAATCAAAATTTTTCACATTTCAAAACAGATATATACAAAATGCATTTTATACTTGTATAACTTTCAGACTTTGTGTGGTTAAGGTCACAAAAGTTTTCAAAATGAAACAATTTTCAGTATGTAAAAGGTTCAATATTAATCTTTTTGATATTTCAACAAAAATATTGAGATGATAGCAATTTTCCATTTCTTTTTAACATTTGTAAGCTTTTCTCTAATGAGAATTAACTAGAAGTCCATTCACATATTTATGTAACTTTAAAAAGAAACCAGTAAAATGCCTCTGAATTTTAATTGATAAAGTCCAACATACCATTATCAATATACGTTTCATAATTTTCATTACCACCCGCTTGACTGTAAAGTATCGCACGAACATCAGTTCATCTTTGATCATTGAAGATTGGCGTGAATCTCCATCTTTGTTAAGTGAAAATTTTATGTTTGCTCATTTCACATGACTGCATTCTAAAACTTTATCTTGTATATATATATATATATATATATATATATATATATATATATATATATATATATATATATATATATATATATATATATATATATATATATATATATATAGATTTTAGCGAGCATTTTTCTCAGTCGATGAAGAAACAATGTCAGTTTTCTAATGTGAATTTAGATTTAAGATCTAATGCTATCTTAAAAGCTCCCATATTTTGCCAGCAATTGTCAATAGTTGGGTACCAATCGTAACTATCCACTGGCAAAATGCTCAGAATATTAAGGGGTAATTGTTATTTTCACAAAGTTTCCAAATATGGCAGTGCTAAATTACCAACGTACATTTTGTACAGAGGTTATATAATATTTTCTTATCATTCAATTTCAATTCAGTCAGAAGCTTTTGAGTTTTAGAATCGGCAAAAATTTTCATAAGCCTCTTTCTAAGGAAAGGATATTTGTTATCATTTGGTATTTTAGCGAGGATATTAGAGACTTGCAACAATATTCCAAGTTCTAACTAACTGACATAGTAATTTTACTTTGTTTAATCAAGAAAACTTTTTCATTATGACACGGAGTTTGTCTTCGATCCATACAAAACATATTTTGGGACTGATTTCGAAACTGAGAGACTTTTACTACACTTGGAATTATTTATTTTTTGATTCTGTCCCGGAACAATTTTTGTTTGAACACATTTTATCGCCATTAATCACGTCCGTGATCAAAATTCGTTAAGTGATGTAAAATGTGCCATTTTATCATATAAAATAAAAATCTCTAAACAAGTTTATTAATAAAAAGACAAAAATTAGACAAATGCTAAAAAACATTAAATGCAAGAATAATTTTGTACTATTTTTAACAGTTTGTTTGAGTATCATAAAATCACCACGTGAAGAGCTCGGTAAGCAATGCATAAAATATAGCAAATGAGGTGAAAATACAATGCATGGACCGTTGAATTTTTGGCGAACAACATAGCACAGGGGAAATTTCATTGAGCAAATAACACAGAAAGAATCGAATTAGGAGGGTACTTTAAAAGTGAATAAAAAATAGCAAATGTTTATATAACAATTACTATATGTAGATATGTGTGTAAAAATTGAAAGTAATGGATGATTGGTTCATGGTTACATGATGGACTTCATGGTTGCTTGCCGTATATCTACACGGCAAGTAGCCATGATGCCTATCAATATCAACCTAACTCCAGTTCTTTTTGATTGTCAATCACAGGATCTTTGTATCATGTTTTCAGAAAAGATTCTTGGAAGAGACAAACAACTAATCTCACCTCAGAGCTTCGAGCTCCTCTTCTTTGGCTGTGAGCCTCCTCTCGTACTCATGCCTGACAGATGCGAGCTCTGAGCTCAGCCTCTGAGCCTTGGCTTCCTCCTGCTTCCTGAGGGTCTCGGCCTCCCTGTAGGCGATGCTGAGCTCCTCCCTTTCGTTCTCCAGCCTCTTGATCTCGATGTCCATGTCGTGGATGCGGCGTGTTGCATCTCCCAAGTGGACCTTGGCATCATTCAGGTCATCTGCAACAGAAATCTCATCCATTACACACGTTGAATTTGTCTAAAACAAAAACTCCTAATTATCAATTCACGTGAGCTTAACACGCTTTTTAATTGAATTAAAAATAATACACTGGAATTCTGGTGATCTAACTATCCAAAATCAGAAAATTTTCTTGAATCATACAAAAACTGGGAAAAGTAAATATATTTAATATAATATCCTCGTATTAAAATAGTAATCAAGACTATACTATCAACTTCAAAAAAAGATCATCTTGTGCAAAAGCGATGTATTATTTAAAGTGTAGGGAATTAATGCTGTGAATAGAAAAATTACCAATATTGAAATTTCACTCTAAGGTAAGTTTTCAACGAAAATTAAACCATTTTGTTAAAAAAAATTATGAGTGATTGATGCCTTGTTAGTGAGTTTGCAAAGATTTAATGATATAAAATATCATGGACAAACTAATATTTTAATTTAACAAATAGTCTTCTGATTGGTTGGTTGGGTTCTAAAAAAGACACTCTGCGCCGAAATAGTCTTCTGAATAAGTTTCTTCAAGCTTAACTATGGGGTTCATTAATTGTTCATTGGATTAACGATAAAAGTCTCATTAAGGATTAGCTTAAACTTAATAATGTGAATGCGATAAAAAAGGCAAGAGTAACCTCAGAAATTAATGGTTAATTATGAGAAATTTAAAGATTTGGCTCATAAATCATTGTTATGTTTAACGATTGCGAAATCATTAGGGCATTTCTGTAAGCTAAACGAGATATCAAATGAAAGGGTTTTGCGGAATCCTTTCAGAATACATCAGATATAAAACTTAGAAACAAGCAAAATAATTTATTAAGTGAAGAAAGCTCTGAAAATTCTATATATTTTGCAATTTTACCATTCATTTTTTCAATTGTAAATGTATGTTAAATATTTAAAAATCAATTTAAAAAGAATGCTTTTTTACAAAGATTATTGCTATATACAGAAGAGCATAGAGTATGTGAATCTAAGTTTAACAAATATTCCTCGTTTTGCAGAAAGTGTTATTTACGGTTATAGTTATTGTTTGACTGAAGTTACTACATTATCACATGCATTAAAGTTCCGACAAAAACTTTACTTTATGAAATTTTTAATTAGGATTAAACTAAATTTCTTGCAAAATGTTTAGTTCAATTCATGGTATTAATGTCAGAGCTTGAAATATTTCCATACAAAAACCTTTGTTACTCAATGATAAGTCAGGTCATCTATAAATTTCGCTAGATGATCGTGTGTAATTTATAGACCATTTATGATCTTGTGTAATTTATAGATTATTCATGATCTTATGTAACTTATACATGATAGGTTATAGAGAAAGAAAAAAATTTTCGTACTTCCTTATAAGTTTTCTGTCAAAAGTATGTAAAAGTGAGCGCTGAAATTAATTTAATTTTATGTAAGTAAATAATTTATAATTAAAAGGTCAAAATGAAAAAATGTTCCTTGAAAACTAAATAAATGCAATCGACAAGAGTACAATGCTTACTTATTTCTAACATTCAGAATTCGAAAAACAGCCTTTGAATTTCTTCAGTATGACGAAATTTCTCATAATTCTTTCAAAAACATAAAAGTGGATATCAACAATAAATGTTTTAAAATTTTAAATACACTTTTTTTTGTTTTAAATACATTTCTACTACAAAACGTGATACAAAACGTGATATGATTTGTTTTAAATACATTTCTACTACAAAACCTGTCAGTTTCCAGATTAAAATCCATTCTTTTAATTAATTGTTATAACGATGAATTAATATTCAAATTTATTTTAACGTTAAAAGTAAATACATAAATAAATGAAAAAAGCTATAAAAACCTTAAAAGAAATATTTAGATACAATAATAATTTCATATTGATATATTTTTTAATTCTTATCAATTTATTCATATAAAATTAGCATTGCATGGAATTGTAAATCGAATTGTTTTTTACAATTAAATTAAAAAAATTTTAGTTTTTTTTTAAATTAAAAATAACAATCTCGTCTAAATATGCATAGTAAAATATATCAAATTGAATCACTATTTTTCCTGAGTAAGTAAGTAAAAATAAATTATGTTGTATTTTAAAATTATCTTTATAGATTTTTAAATATATTCATATCAAAAAGTCAATAAAAACCCTAATATACATTATGTATATAAATATAAACTGTTCATATATATATATATATATATATATGTATATATATATATATATATATATATATATATATATATATATATATATATATATATATATATATATATATATATATATATATATATATATATATATATATATATATATATATATATATATATATATATATAAGATAGATAGATAGATATATGATTTTATTTTTAAAAAAATATTTTAGGAACAAGATGGAAAACAAAAAAAAATAAATAAAATAAAAAGAATATTAATTGGTGATTTTGGGTACGAGTGAACTTACGTGAGACCCAATTTATATATTTTTGTAAAGAAGATAAACTAACTATAATAATATATTTAGATTTAGGAAGTAACTTCAAAACTTTTCATAGAATTCTTGATTCAATATCACATTATATTGCTTACATAATGCATTCCTATTTGTTCTTATTTATTTATGTAATTAAAGCGTACAAAATTCTTTCCAAAGTAACGCATCAAACAGACATTTCTGTATCAGAACTCCTTGATGTCAATTTTTGTATCAATTGAGAAATCATAAAATAATAACAAATATTATAGAATGCAAACGAAAAAAAATCCGGTAGTTTATTTGAAGCCAGAAATTTATGATAAAATTATTTTTCCAAGTGAGAGAAAAGTATTCAAAGCAAATAAATAATTTCATAAAAAGAAATCAGATATAATCTTACAAAAAGCAGATAATTATTGATAAAATATATATTCCAAGAATATCTCTTTTCTCTTTCTTAACCTATTTAAGAAAAAATACATATACGAATATGTCTAAACTTTAAAGTATATTCAACACAAAGTATATTCTAACAAAATTCCTATATGGATTGATTCGCCCAAAAATATTGAATAATAAATATCAAAAAGAAAAACACATTTTGATTAAAATGATGCAAAGTTCCATATGCTTTGTTGCAAGGCTTATTCTTTAGTGAATTAGGCAGTAGAACAAAAATTTAAATAATCAGAATAACATTTTGATGTGAAAGCTTTACAAAACTATATGAAAAATTCAAATATAATTGGTCGTCTACAACTTCTATTCTTAAACATGGTTTTATTCAAAAATGGCCATTTTTATTTGTAAAACTGGCGATACATCTTGAATTCGTGAAAAAAATTTAGTACGTCTGCGACGAAAAAGTTGAACTTACCATTCTCATCAATCGATTCTGGTGATTTGGAGGATGGTTCTTCAGATTCGACCAGCGATTCTTTAACGACATCCTCCTGTTCTTCACCATTTAATATTTCTGTGGAACTGATATTGTCCTCTTCCGTTTCAACCACATTTTGTTCTTTTGATCTGTTCGCGAATATGTTGCCCAATTCTGACAAAGAAACCACCTTCACTTCTGGCGATTCTGAACCAATACATCGAACTTTCTCCACTAGTTCTGGTGAAGATGTTGGCGAGTGCTTCTCTTCTTCAATGCCCATTGTCTCTTTTTAATTGATCTCCCAACTTGTGTTCAATTAAGCAAACAGTGTAATAAACACAAACACTTATTGATAAACAGTAGGTACTAACAAAAGCATTAAGTGATTCTCTTCGCGAACATAAAGTGATTTTCCACGATGTGCCAAATGCAAAGTGATTCTCTACGGTATATCAACAGTCGGACTCTGAGTTCTATTTCTGAAAGGGCGTTTGGTACATTTCTTCGTAGTCCTAATGAGAGGGCTTAATTCTTTTTGTTTCAACCAATGAAAGTGCTCTTAGATATCTTAGAATTAGAGTCACGTGACAGTTGACGTCACTGATGGGCTGGAAAAGTGGCAAAAAGAATATGGTTTTTCTTTTGCCGCGCGAGGGCGGCATCTGTGTGCAGGTGCAATGCCTTTCGAAGTATTTTTGGATTTATCTGTAGAGAAGTTTTTAGGGAGCTTTCTCCCCTTAAGAGACGCATTTCCTCTTGAATTGTTTCCAAACACAACTAACTTCGCTACATCTTCCAAAATCAATGGATTTCAAGAGGTATCATTTTTCGTAGGGACACACACACACACAAAAAAAATCAACTGGAGTCATTGTTTGTTCGGAGAAGAACGTTTTTGGAACGTCTTGTACAAACAAATGTGTGCAAAAAGAATTTGAAGCCTGCCAAGAAAAAGTTTTAGAAATGACTGATTGTTTTTTAAGTGAAAAGAGAATTCTCTACGCACCTACGTGGGAGATAAACACGAAATAAAATATATGGGTAACTTTATACGATCATTTTGTGGCCATTTTGAGATTTTTTTGAATGACTCTATTCAAGAGCAAGAAATATTTGCCATAAAATGTTACCTCCAAACGACTTTAACTAATTGTAATCACTGAAATATCATTAATTATTAAAAAGATATATGATCACTCTATTTCACCTATGAAAACAAAAATAAATAATATATAAATGTTTTTTAATTCATTATAAACAGTAATTTTTACATTAATTCTGAAGCAAATGCGCATGGCTACATTTCATTTAAAATTGAACAACAAAAATTATTCCTTTTCATTAATTCTCTAGCAAATTTCTGTACATTTTTAAGGAGAGGTTTTCAAATGAAAGACGCGATATAACAACGCTTAATTTTCTGAAACGCTGAAACTTAGAACATGCTTTTTGCTTAAAATGTTTTTTGGCGTAAATGATGCCAAAAAATCTTGTATATTGCTTTAAATAGGCAAAAAACTGTGATAAGGAATTTAATTTTGAGCAAAAATATCATGGTTTATTCTGCAGATAATGAAACATATTCATGGAAATTATATAGTGTAATGGATAATATTCATGGTTAATAATGTTCATGGAAGAGCTTTTTTATTCAAATAAATTAAACTTTTTTCTACTTTCTATAGCTACTTTTCAACATTGAGTGATCAATGAAACCATAAAGAGATATACTACATGAAAATAATGTAGTTTGAGGAAAGATGATTCCAAGTCTTGACCAGAAATGTAAAATTACTCTTATCTGTACATTTTTGCTTAATGCCGATATATATATCACTGTATACAAAATGCTTCAATTGCCTTATTTAGTAGGAATATCAAAAAATCTCGATAAAATATTTCTAGTATAGCATGAATCGGTAATATAGTTCTTATTATCACTGAATATTGTAAATTAATATTCTGTAATAGTGAGATTTAACAAAATGTATCCGAAATAATAAATAAGAGTATAACTGCGTGATATTTTTATCGATTATTGTGTGGCGGTAATTCATAGGATTATCATTGCAATAATGATAATATCTAAATATTATTAAATAGATATGAATATAACCACGTACTTGGAATTGTGGCTGTATTTGAATTGACGAACGAAGACTTGGCTGTAATTACAGCCAGAATAAGAAAATCAAAAACATTGGTGTTCTGACGAATTGTTATTGTTTTCTGGAATATTATCCGGAGCTAACACTGATTCTGCCAATATCGGTTGAATATTTGAGAATAAATTATTTCCCGAATGTTATTGGAAAGAGATCTCCTGTATTTTTATTTGTGGCTTAAAAAATTCTAGAAGTAAAATTTGTAAAAGAACATATCATACTTGATTTTGATTGAGTATTTTTTTTTAAATCTAACTTTAGAACATCTATGCATGTTGAATGTTGATAGAGAATAATATTCCTTTTTCTGAAATGATATGAGAGACCTCAATTTGTAAAATTGGGAACTTAACGGTCCTGTTTTAAATATTAAGCGAGATAAAATTCTATTGTTAAGTTTTAGAGAAGCGATAATTTAATACCAAACGTATTCTGTGCACGTCATGGTAAAAAAATACCTTAAAACTCACATTGAGTCTGATGCATTGTGCTTAGTAACAATTATGGAATTCGGGTACAAATATGTAGGTCTTGTACTGTTTTTTTTCTCTTGTTCATATACAAGCTTTCATTATATACTAAATCATCGCAGTTTCTAAAATTTATTAACTTTTCAGCCGCATCTCTTTTAGTTTTCCTGACAGGATAACTACTTTTCAATTTTTATTGCTAGGTCAGCGGCACAAAATTCTCATCTTGTAATGCATAGACCCTTCCTCAATCTCTATACCTTTCTTAAGATCATAAAGGTGGCTTTTCATAGTTAATAGTGTAAGAAAGGACAGGATCAAACAGTATGTGAAAGTTTAACTATAAGTCTCAGCAATTTTTTCGTCCTAAATTTTCTTAAATCTTTTATTTCCCCTGAACAGTCAATAATGTAATATTTTAAAAATAAATACATTAATGTATCGATATTATCTAATGTTGCAGATATATGTTCTCATATGCGATATTATCAGTTTGTGCTCATCTCTGATCATATCGCAAATGTCTCTTCAGTGAAAATTTATCTGTTAAAAAAGGTGACACCACACAATCAAATTTAATAAGATAATTTCCCTTCAAATCCCTCAAAAATAAATATTAATGAATCTGAATAAATAAAATAATTCACAATCCCCTGCCAAATATAAATCTGTTTTGGATATAAATAAAAAAAAAAACTGTATACATATCAATAACCGATGCCAGGTACTGACAGTTATTACATATCCCTGATTGCGTGTGTTGTTTAAATATATTTTTAAACAGAAATAGATAATAAGGTCTTATTTGAAGGAAATCATTAAAAACAAAACAAAATTTAGAACCACATTTGTTTTTCCGCGTTCATTTGCGACAGTTTACGATATGCAGTTTCTCTGATTTACTATTCAATATTTAGACGTATAATTATTTTTATTAAAAAAGGAACTATAATTATGTTAGTGATAACAAACAAATATATTGAGATATATTTTCTGTAATAGTTTATAAAATAATTATGTAAATTTCTCTTAAAAGCCATAGTGATCCACATAAATTATTAATGAACCGGCTGTTTCTTTACAAATTTTGAGTGGAGTTGATTTTATCTTGTTAATTAATTATTCTGCATCATTTAAAAATTAAGTTTGAAACGATAACTTGCATGTAAATAATATTTACTTAAATTAATTCTGGACATGCACCGATTTATTTACAATTATGTTGAAAACTTTTACGGTCAATTGAATGTAATTTTATAAGATATGAAATTCCAAAGTCAATTTCTTCGTATAAAGTGTCATGTTTAAACTGAATATACTTAATACGATGGATTTGGTGACGCTTATGATGTTCGGCAACATTTGGGTTTGTTTGTATTGGGCAACATTGATAAACTTTGCGATTTGTAGTTGATGATTTGGCAAGATTCAGGAGTTTATTGATTTTTAGCCATTTTGCAATTGCTGTATTGACTATTTTATCATTTTGCATTTATGATTTATATATTTTCTCAGATTATGTTTATGTATTTGTAATTTTAGACGATCACCACTTTCTTTATTTTTGCATATGAGAATTCTTGGAGACGTTCATAAAAGCTTTATTTCGTTGTTGGCAACAATTTGGTGATAAGGATCACTGCCTCATTTAGTTTTTGACGACATTTTTGAAAATCGTTCCAAAGTATTACATGTACTAGGATTTTACCCGTTACATTATCTTTTATGTATTTTAATATGTGATATGATATTCTGAATAATCTATTCTAATAGAACCACAACTGATATATACATACACACACACACACACACACACATATATATATATATATATATATATATATATACACAGTCCAGTCACATTAATGTGACCATCTGTCAAAAGCCAGAATAACCACCTTTCGCAAAGTGGACTGCTGCGAGACGTGCAGGAAGAGAGTCACTTAGGTCCCTGAAGGTGTTCTCTGGGATGTTGAGCCCTGCCGACTCTAATGCCGTGGTCAACTGCGCTAGATTACGCGGTTGAGGATCCATGGCGCGAACAACTCGATCGAGATGGTCCCACAGATGCTCGATTGGGTTTAAGTCAGGTGAGTTTGCTGCCCAGGGGAGGACGGTAAACTCATTCTGGTGCTCTTCGAACCACGCACGTACACTGGCAGCTGTATGGCACCTCGCATTGTCCTGCTGGAAGATGCCATCATCCTGAGGAAAAACAATGCGCATGTAGTGGTGGACATGGTCCGCAAGGACAGATGCGTACTTGTATTGATCCATCGTGCCTTCCACAATGATCAGTGAACCCAGAGAATGCCAGGAAAACATTCCCCAGACCATAATGCCCCTGCCTCCAGCTTGGACCGTTCCGGCAATGGTTGCAAGGTTGTTCCTTTCAGAGGTTTCACGCCTTAACGCCAACGTCCATCTGCCCGATGGAGCATAAAACGCGATTCATCTGAAAACGCAACCTGTTGCCACTCAGTGGACGTCCAGCTGCTGTACTGGCGTGCAAATTCTAGCCTTCACCGTCGATGAACGGCCGTCAGCATAGGTGCACGAACCAGGCGTCTGCTTCGGAGGCCCAGACGCAGCAATGTTTACTAAATAGTAGTTTAGGAGACACTTTTGGTAGCCCCTTGGTTCATTTTGGTGGTCAGTTGCTCAACGGTAGCCCGTCTATCTGCCCGAACGCATCTCCGCAACCGTCGTTCGCCTCTGTCATCTATGGCCCGTGATGCACCACATTTGCCACGTCGCTGATTTTGGACAGTCCCATTTTGCCATGCACGGTACACTTTTACCACGGCGGCACGCGAACAGTTCACAAACTCAGTCATTTCGTAAATGTTTCCGCCCTTGGCCCGATAGCCAATGATCATGCCCTTTTGGACGTCAGATAAATCGCTTCGTTTTTGCATTGCGCCAACGATTGAAATGTTTTCCGAAGCCCTCACACACCCTTTATATACGCTCAACTGCACTGTGCTACCACCTGCCTTCTGTGATTGTTTATTTAACTCTGAAGTGGAAAGTACGTGGTGGTCACATTAATGTGACTGGACTGTGTATATATATATATATATATATATATATATATATATATATATATATATATATATATATATATATATATATATGCGATTAGTATCCTATTATTATTATTATTGTTATTAAATTGCTGATTTGATTTGAATTGCTTGTTTTAATCAACAGATATTTTTTGCCTATGATGGCGTATTTGATAGGGGATCTACAGTTTAAAAACGATTCCGATCCCACTACAAATTGACAGTAGATTCCTCGAATCATTTTTAAGAGCGTGATTTATTATTTGCGAATCCGATTTTTAAACATCTAATGATTTCGTTGTATATTTGATTATTTAATGTTAATATTTTGTATCATGTGTCTATGTCTGATCTGTTAAAACGTCAACAGAAAATAAACTGTTTCATTTTGTTAGAAGTCGAACTTATTTTGTTTATTTAGTCAAATGAAGAATTTGTTTTGGTTCATTCAAAATAATATATTTTGTTCTTATTTAAATGATCTTTCAAATGAACTGTTTCACTTTCAAAAATCAGAAACTGAATTTTTTCCCTCCAACTAGTGATATTTGTATTTACTTTCGAATAATAATTTATTTTTGTCTTTAAACAGCTGAGTCATTTTTTTAATTCTGCCACCAAGAGATGGGCTGAAATAAGATTTCCTTCAAAAGAATTAACATTCACAAGTTTTATCAGAACGAATTTTTATTATTATTATTATTATAATGAATTTGTAATCTTCAGAACCCAAAAACATCGCTCTTCTGCTCAAAGAAACTGCTGCACCTTCCATTCTCCAAAAATAATATTGGTGATTTAATTTTCTTTGTTCGTGAAAAACAAAGGAAGTATAAACATTGGAAGTATAAATATTTAAATTTTCATATTTTGAATGCACCTCAGAATATTAGTGCCGTATTTTGCTTTTTCTGTTGCCACAAAACGTTAAGAAAATACTTCCTGTAAGATTTACTTTCTCGAAAGATTCGTTGTCATTAAAGGAATCGTCGCAAACCGTATTTAATCCATGGCAATCCTAGGTGAAAAAGCAAAGTTGACACATTTTGTGTTAATCGCTGATTTGGCGATATTTGCTAACAATTTATACACTTCGGATTACTTCGACATTTCATATTTCGTGATTAATTAAAATTCCCCGGAGAAGTACTTACAATTTCCATGTCTTTCTGATTGCCGTAATTTGTTATTACTTATTGTTTGATCACTCCATGGTAATGTTTTACTCACAAGGGCCTAATTCAATTAGTTCCTAGTGTTTAAAGTAGACTCGGAACCACTACAGAAACTACACCAGAACTAAAAGTCAAAGCTATGAACTGTAAAACTGAATGCCTAAGTGCTAACCATCAGCGGTTTCTTTGGCATATTACCCATCGGGTTTGAAATTTGTATTTAATACATTCATTGTATGAACTGTAAGATATAGTTTCTGATGTGACTTTATAGTGTTGATAGTGTCAACTATTTCTGCTCATTCATTTAACTTTTACAAAGTCTGTAAAAGGGTTATGGGGTATCTTTGAACATTTTTAAATTATTAGAAAATAAAATGCTTCGTCGAGTCATTTCCAGAGCTTTTTTTAAAGCGGTAACGAACACTATGTTCTGTAAATACAGGAACGTATGTGACACACGTGTCTGTAATACCAAAAAGCCTCAAAAAGCTTTTGAAAAATTTGAAGAGCCGAATGTTGGAACAACTCCAAAACATTCTGCTTAAAACCGTCCTTACAACAGAAAACAATGGAACATATTTTCAATCGTCCATCTGCTAACAGAACGATAAGAGAACAGAATAAAGAAGTAATTACTTATTCAAAAGTTTACTTCGTAGCTAAACTAATGACATCAGATTGGGGAGGGGACAGAAAAGGGTGCTTCAGACTGAATTGTTTTGCGTCTGGGTGCATTCCAAGTTTCAGTCTGTTCACCCCAGTTTCTATTCCCGGATCTTTATCTAGTTATGCCGGACATTGCACTCGTGAAAGAGATCAGTCAAGTCCGTGGGCAAAGAGCCCTTTGGTGTCCTTTCCCTGAGTAAGTAAAATTCTGAGATGCCAAGGCCAGGAAACGCTTGTCGCTGGAACATTCTATTATTCTTATAAAGCTCTCTGATTACCACGCATTCTGATAAATAAAAATTTATTTAAAATTTAAATTATTTTAACATTTTAAGGAATTTGGATGTGGACTGTACTATTAAGAGTTTTAAAAGATATGCAAAAGAAATTTATATAAAAAACACTAAGAATTTAAATTTGAACATAAATAATAATTCTATTTAAAAAAATTATACAATGGACTAATGGCAACGACATTAGAGAGAAAAAAAAGAAAACATTACATTTTTTAAAGAATGTTTAATTTGTTTTTTACATTTTTATATCAGGATTCAATACCATGTCATTCAAATTTCAACGCAAAAGTTTTAGAGTAAATATAATATACAAATTTCAACATTTTTTATTTATAATATCTAATCTTTATAGCACCATTTTGTTGTTAAGTTGTAGTGGATGACAATTTAACATTAAAATGGTGCCTATGAAGCTTCATTAACATTTATCTTTTCTATGAAAGGGAGAAAAATTTCCATAGAAAGTAATCCGTATTTATTTGTCACATGAATAAAAACTTGGAAATTTCCCAAGCACGCACTTTGACAGGTGTGCATCTAGAAAGCAAAAACTCTAAGGTGATTAGGATCAAACGTCAGGTTTCCCTCATCAAAAAACGCTGTTCACTTGGTCTCAAAGAGCAGATAAATATTCATATTTTTCAAACATTGCAAAATATTGTAAATCTTATAAACTCCAGAATATTGGGTGTTATCTTCATGCGAATCGTTTGAATCCTGTGTTTTTATTTATAGCTTTAATATTAATAAATAGCAATCATATAGACATAATTATTAAATGTGCCTCATCTGAAACTTTAATTAAATTAAAAGTTATAAATTTTTATGGCTGGGACATATATTTGTTCCACGTACCATGTCCATGTAGAAAAGACTTTTAATATGAATTATTCTTGATTAATATGAATATTATATAATGATATAATATGAATTATTCTGGATTCAATCATAGCTACTGTTGAAAAGTGGGAAATATATGTTGTTTTGTTTTTTACTTGCTCGTGACTAAGAAAAGATTGTGAAAAAACCTCCTGGAAAATAGCATATAGTGAATATTTATATACCTATTTGAATTGTAATATATTATTGTAGTATTTATATTGTATTATATTTGTAATTATATTTTAGATTAGCTTATTCGTTCTTTGTGCCAAATATTACTACACATACATTTTATTAACTAAAAATTAATTTTAAACGTAATAGAAAATGTAACGATTAATTACAAATTAAATAAGTTAATGATTTTATATAAATTGATATGTAAGGGATGCAGAGTATACATAATTAAATTGATTGGGTGCATGAAAAAACTGCTATTCACATCTGTATTTCAGTAACTGATCACCATAGATATACCCCTTTCAGTACTGAAAACATATTTTATGTGAGATCATTTTTAAACCAAAAAACACATTTTCATAAGCAATATAAAATTTTATTGTATTTAATAATAAAATACTTTTCATACGTATATTGCATGTTTCTGTAATTATGTTCAAAAAAATTTACTGAATACAATATTATTTCGTAAGCCCTAAGTAATTTAAATAATACGCCTTTAGTAATTTAATAAGAATCATTCTTACTATTAACAAATGTATGAAATTCCAAACTTTTTCGATATATAATAAATGTTTTTAAATTATTCTTTAAAGGCCAATGCTAAGCAGGCAAATGAACAGTTAGTGGCTCTGGTATGTTGTTCAGTAGTTCGCGAGTTCGATTCACACCCTGTGCTTGAAGCCCTTTAAGCTGAAATGCTTGGTATGAATAAGTTCTTATTAGCAAAAATAAGCATTCTCAACTCTGATAAGGTATTAATGGGATATACATATACTATATTATTATATAATATATGTTGTTGGTGTCATGTGCCAGCTAGGCTGGCAATATGGGGTGCGCTGCTCCACTTTTTCAACTGAACCATATTTTTGGTGTGGAGTCCGACTTCTTCAGTACACACATGCCACAGGGACCTGTTTATAGGGTAGGCAACCATTTATAACACATTCATACACAGAAAGGACAAAGACAGGATAGAGAGAGATAGTACTACATCCATGCCCGAACCGGGATTGGAACCCAGGACCTCCCTATCCGCAGTCAGACACGCTGATCACTAGACAGGGCGGTCGGCTAAATAATATATATAATATACATAGAATATACCTACACTATATTATTATATAATTATCGAACTTAATTGCTTTGTGTATCGTGTTAAAATATCACTTAAGAAATCCTCTTTGCAATATTAAATTTATTACAAAAAGAATATATATATATATATATATATATATATATATATACACACATAGTGTTTTTGGTATATATATATATATATATATATATATATATATATATATATATATATATATATATATATATATATATACATAGTGTTTTTGAATTATAAAAGAGAGAATTCATGTATAGTAAATCAGATAAATACTACAACAATAATTTTCAGCCATTGATTACAGGAAATTCTGTCTGGGAATGCAGAGGAAATGCGGCATGGTAACGACTCAAATAATGACGTCCATGTCGTAACTCAAATTGTGAAGGGGGAAACTATATTTGCTGTATTTTGTTTCCTTCTCCTCAAACTCTCATTACTTTACATCCAGACGATACGTCATCTTATCTCTTACATTCATCTCAACTTTTGGCAATCGCTTATGAGTTTGGATGAGATACGGAACGAGCCATAGCTGAAACTAACCTTTCAATTATATTTAACTATTATTGTGTGTAAGAAAAACTAAAACTCGGATGCGCTTAAAATATTAATGAAAAATGATGTTAAAGTTGCTCCAAAGTGTCTTTCTTCTCGTTCTGCGCCAATGCTGCCATAAAAGCGATATTGCATAGAGGGTAAAGAATAGTGAACACCAACATACTTGTCTGCAGCTAATTAGCTCATAGCCAGTTAGATGCAGAGAGGGAGCAGTTAGAAACAGGCACAAAGCAGAAGACCACTCACGCTTGACCTGATATCCTCAAAGGTATCATTCTACTTGGAGGACATTGCGACCATTGTTACATGACCATTAACGAGTTGCAGCATCTTTAGTGAACACGACATGGACAAGAAGTAAAAACCTTCAAAGATGTATTATGAAAAACATATAAATGTATGAGTGTGCATAGAAATTAATCCTCGTATTGGCGTTACTTAGGTAAGCAGCAGTAGTTTGATGGAGAAATGTGTAATTTTCGTGTTTCGGGTATTATAGGTTCGATACTCGATCCATCCGTAGCTTCTCGTGCTAACACGATAAAAGCTCAATGAAATATGTTAAATGCTCCAATTTATATAGATTTATTGTTCTCTTTATAGTATTTAACATAAATAAGAGAAAGGGGATTAATATTTGTAACTGGTGACTGAAAAATTAAAAAGCTATCGTTTAGATTTACTGGACGTTCTGTACTTACAATATTATGTTAAATGAATAAGTATGAAAATTACAAAAAATTTTTATTATTTTACGATATAACACGTAATTCATGATCGAAAAAAAAAACATCAATTATTTGATGACTTATTACGACATTTATTAAAGGTATGCGTCCCACACCACAGTTTTTCAAGTCAAAAATTAAGATTAAAGAAAAGTAAACAAAATATCGCAATATGTACTGTAGTACGTGTTTGATGTATTAGTACACTAAAATTTGCTTAATATATCTTAATGTTTCTACCTCAAAATTTATTATAGTGAAAATACTGTAAATAAAAACAAAAACAATTTTTTTCATTATTAGAGTTCTGATTTTATTCATATATATCTAGGAAATAACTTGTAATTAAGGTAATTACTGATTTTTTATCATTTTATTATCTCTCTCAAAATTCATTAGCACAAGTTTTTATTGACATATAATGAAGAAACTGCTTAAGTTGTACTTGATTGTTCTGAAAATGTGCTCATATTTTGAACTGTTTTGAAATACAAAGCCTACATCACAGGAAAATAAGAAAATCCGTTTAAATTATCTCTTATCTTCAGTTACAGTGAACAAATAAAGGTCTTACGAGGATTACTCTGAAATTTTTGAGATACGCGCAGACGAGAATTTACAAAATAAAAATAACGGTTTGATTTTAAAGTACAAAGTATTTTAACACAGAAGACGATTTTTTACTGACTTACTTCAAATTGTTTAAAGTGGAATAAATTTTAAACGGAAGAGAAAATGGAGTTGACGCGAGAACATTTTCGCGCTGTGATTTTCTACGATTTCAAAGCAGGATTCAATCAAGAAGAATGCGTTCAACGGTTGCAATTAGCATTTGGTGATGAATCTCCAGCTCGTGCTACTGTATTCAGATGGTTTAGAGATTTGAGAAAAGGTCGCAATTTTCTTCAGGATAAAGAACACACAGGAAGGCCGCCGTCGGCAGTCATCCCGGATAATGTGTCTGCCATACGAAAAATGTTAATGGATGATAATCGCTGTACCTATCAAATGATACAGAAGGAACTTAACATTGAATCCGCAGCCATACACAAAATCATTCATAAAGAATTACATATGAAAAAAGTAGTTTGCCGTTGGGTTCCCCATAATCTAATTGAGCATCAAAAACAGGAGTGTGTCAGAATCAGTAAAGAAACTCTTAATATACTGAATGATGGTGGCCACCACATCATTTCTAAAATTGTAACAGGTGATGAAACGTACATACCGTTTTTTTCACGTTCCAACACGTCAAGAAAGCAAAGTATGGATCTTTGAAGATGATCCCACGCCGACAATGGTGAAAAAACAACGCGCACTGAAAAAAGTGATGTATGCCGTTTTCTTCAGAAGTACGGGATTGGTCAAAGCCGTCAAGTTGGAAGGACAGAAGACAGTAACAGCAAATTAGTATACCACTGAATGTCTTCCAGAAATTCTACAAGAACTGAATGTTAGGGGACTAATGCTTCACCATGACAATGCATCTTCACATACAGCCGGACTAACAGTTGAGTTCCTTAAACAAAAACAAATTAAAGTGATTGAACATCCGCCGTATTCACCATGTGCGACTTTTGGTTATTCTTTAATCTAAAAAAGAATCGTTTTCATTCAGAAGAAGAGATTAATGTGGCTATAAATGCGTTTTTTTTCATCTATTCGAAGAAATGAATGGCTTGAGGCATTTAATCTGCGGAAAATTCGTCTACAAAAGTGCATTGATGCTGGAGGAGACTACTTTGAACACACCTAAAATTTTTAAAGTATAACTTTAAAAACCTAGTTGTGTCTCAAAAATTTCAGAGTGACCCTCTTATTCTGTCTACAGTTTTTGGAAAATCGTCAAATTAGAGCGCTGAAATTATTTCTGTAATTCCTCCAAATCTTTGTCAACATTTTCATTTTTTGTAACCGAATTTTACAAATTTCACAAAATACCTTTATTTTTCTTAAGTTTAGTGTTTCTGCATTTTTAGGACAATATTCTATAAAAGAAATTTGGATAATAAAAAAAAGTTGAGTATTATATGTTGAAGTATTTTGAATATATAGATTTTAAAAGGAAATCCCTATATTTTGGGTTCATAAGAAATAACTAGTAAAACCTCTACAATTTTCAAAAAAAAAAAAAAAAAATACGAAAAATTTGTAAAAGTTGGCCAGTAGAATACACACAGATCAAGATGTTAATAAAAAAAATGCCGCCTTTTAGAAGAGTTTCTGCTCTTTATATTTATTTCCAACGTGTTGGTTAAAACATAAAAACACTTCCACTTATTTGTTGCACCTGTTGGAGGCAATATTTCAAGCCGGAGAGAAAAATTGCCAGAACTTGCACTCTCCACTTAATGGTATCCGGAAATAGTTTTTGTTCTTCAAGTTGCCATCACTGACAAAAGCATCATAAAGATGTGGAAGTAAAACGCCGTCTTACTGTTTCTGGATACTCTCCAACCCAGGTGAGCTTTGGTAGAAGAGTTATGGTTTCAAAAAAGCCATTTGAAAGCGAGTTCTTTTTTTCTGCTTAAAAAACATGACAGAACCTTTCGAAGAACTCCCCTTTACACTTGAACTAATGCCGATAAGTGTTGAAAGAAATAAAAGAAACATCAGACGTTATTGCTGTTCCAGCAATTTACGAAAGAAACGTTGCAAAAATAAACATTCGCCAAATTTACGTTGAAATAATTGCTCTTATATTCCCCACCTTTAAAAATAAATAACTGAAAAACGTAAAGCGAAACTTTTCTGTAATAATGGTCTACATTCTACATCTATTCTTAAAAAGCGAATATACAATATGATTACAAATAATTAATCGGGTGTTAGATATAAATGTACTTCAGAAAATAGTTACATTTATTTATTACAAATGTCCAGGAAATTGGTTATGCCGTCATTATTTCTTAGGCATTCCAAATATCTCTGAACAGTACAGATAAAAAATACAAGTGCGGGGCACGAATCAAGATGGTTGGCGTAAAAAATTTGATCTTTTTTATACAAAGGTTACGAGGAAAACTCCAAAATTTAAACAAATTAAGAAGAAAAAAATAGAAAAATTTAATGTTGGCGTAAGCAAGCTATTTGTCTTAAGATTTAAAACAGATGGTTTAGAAATATTGAAGTTATTAATTTGAAATTCCATCAATGAATGAAATTTTTAAAAAATTTAATTCACCCTTGCCGATTTAAACTAACCATAAAGTGAATGTGGCATAGGTGCCGTATAATCCATGATTCCAAATTCTGATTTTTTTTGGCGATGAAGAAATGTTGCCAAGATGACGTATCGTCACATGCACGATAACGTAAATACTAGGGTTACCAAAATACAATTTTCTGCATAATTTTTATAGATCTCTATTTGTATGATGGGTGAAAATGTGCTTTGGGTTCCCTGCTTGGCGCATTTTCAAAAAGTCGCCAATTGGCACGTTTTTGCGTGTTGGATCGCGGATTTGAATGCTCCGAGAGACACTACGCAAAAACGTCGTTTCTATGTCGACGAACCAAAATCCGTGTTTTTAACGAATTTCACCGTTGGTATGGCAACGAAAACAAAAACAATGTTTTTTTAACGAATTGTATAACCAAAAATACACTACAATATGGAGAAAAATTATCATATTTTTAAAAATTAATAAATAAAAATACGCAGAAACAAATAAATAACTCACGTACTACCTCCAGGGCAAATTCAACAGTAGTAAAATGTCGTTCATCAAATTTTAAATTCTACGGTTATTTCAAAATTAAAATAATTAGCGACCAATATGAATACTGAAACAAAAGAGTTGTTAATGAGCATTCGTCACAAGGAGTGAATTTAGGATGAAATATCCAGGGTTACCACGCTTGGCGCGTCTATCACCCATTTGGCAAGAAAGGGGTATCCAAACCACAGATTATCTGTATGACGTAACAAAAATGAGGTTGTCTTGTCTCTTTCGTGTTTCTTTTTCTTCTGTTCTATTGTCAACGTATTAATGGCTTTTATAAATGGTAAACGGCTTTTCAAGCGGATGCTTTGGTCCTTATATAAGAAATCGTTTCATTAACAAAATGAACTTCGACACTATTCTCAGACTTTCGATGTTGAACTTCGTGTTGTTTAAGGCCGCACGAAAAATGCGAGTTGAATGCAGGCAGCATATTCGTCGACAAGTCGAATTTACAATACCGCCTCAATACCATGTGACGTAGACGAAATGTTATCTGACGTCATGGATATTTTAAACCAATGAGAATTTTTATAAAGTGTTGTAATCATGATCTCAACTGGAACGAAAGAAATAACCACTGTATGGTTATTATCACGGCAAACAGTCATGGCCTGCAAAAATGGAAAAATGGAAAAGGCGAAAAAGTGTCACATTTACCTTTCTAGGAAAATCAGGAATGGCATCTGACACCTTAATCAGGAAAACCCAAGGCTTACCGGTAGAATTGCACAATGGCTTCTGCTTTATTATAGCAACATGACGTCTCTTAATCAGAAATTTTACTGAAAGGTTGTTCCAAAGTCTCTGAAGGAAACTCTTACATTTTTTCGCCAAAAAATCAGCAGCCTCATTTCCAAGCATCCCACAGAGTGCTAGTGTGTCATTCAATATTTTTCATGTAATATACTTCATAAATTATTATATAAAAATATTGAATGTTTCTCTGTATGGAAACCGTCATTTCAAGCTTCTTATCATGATCGCAAAGATTCTAAGTGTGCACTCTTCAAGAAAGCACGTGAAACATATAACATGGCTGTGAGTAAATTAAGCCTCAAGTTTTACCCCTACACGTCAAAATATGTCCATGTCACTGTTTATGAATTGGCACAAATTAATTGAATCAATAAACCTAATGGATCTTTTGTAATCACCATGTATTTCAAAAACTTTGGGTTGTCAAATTAATGACAAATTTTTATCAGAAATGTACTTGAAATAAGAAAAATATTTTAATCTAATTTATAAAATAATTTCAATAAGTGAATTCCAGTCTCAAAAATAAATTCGTAAATCTTTCATATCGAAACCCTACCTATATTTATGTTATTACAAAAGGGTTGTTTTTGTCGTTTCATTTGAGATTATGATTACAACACTTTATTACAAGTCTCATTGGTTTAAAATAGCAATGACATCAGATTATGTTTCGTGTACGTTTCAATACTACGAGACATTTCGTGTATGTCTCGTGGTATTGAGACGGCGTCGTCTATCCGACTTGTCGTCTTCGAATTTGTTGCCTGCGATCAAACTGCGTTTATCGAGCCACAGCAAACAAGATGAAGTTCTCCAACGAATATCTGAGTGTCATCGGCAATGAGAAAAAATCAGTTCATAATTTTTACCCGTAGAAAAGTATTTTTAATTATAATTTTTTCCGTTTGTAAAATTTTCAAAATTATAAAAATTACCTGTTGTTCTAAATAATTAGATTTCAAATCTTCAGCGATTTTGCTTCTAAAATTGAACACATTGAAAATAAAACAGAATAAATGAAAATAAAACAATTTAAATAGGCAAGGACGAATTAAATTTTTCTATTTATAGTTATTTATTATATTATTTTTTAGAATACCATAAAATTTTGCGGGATAGAGAGTAGTAGGTTTGAAAGCTAAATTAATTATATCTAAGGATTCTATTCTCTTAGAGAAGGTATGGTAGGCGTATGTATATGAATATCACAGAAGAATAATTTATCGTTGGGAAAGAATATTTCGATACAAATAAAAACTCACTTTTGATAATAGCTTAGGGTTTCAATACTCAACAGGACGTAGATATAACTTTACATGGGAAAATAGAACCTATTAGTTTCAGCCTTTCTTCCCTTCAGTGGGTCGATAAACTGAGTACCAAGCATGCTTGGGAACTAAACACTGGGAATTTTGCATATAAGGCTGACCACCTAATCGGGACATACACTTTGCACCCAAGGCTCTGTCGGTGAAGAGAAAAATGATGGGCAATGTAGGCCCTGGCCAAATATCAGCTGCTGTGCGACAGAGTTCAGTTTAAAACCTATCAGTTTGGATTTAATGATAAATTAAATCATCCAATGAAGTATTTATTTTTTTAATTAATTAAATATGATATTTAAAGTAATTATTATAGGTGACATTACTATTCTATTATGTTGTTACTATTATAATTATTACTATTCGAGTATGCTAAAAAAAATTTTAATCCAATGTTTTTATTATAAGAACAAACTTACAACCAATTTTTAATAACAAAATATTAGTGTAATCTAATTTAAGTACAATACGAAGCTTACAATTTCAAGGCCCCTTAAAATATTTTTGACATTTTATCCCAAACTGTGATCTAATTAGCTTGTACAAACGTATCCCATACGTCGAGACAATTCTAAGAACAAAAGGAATAAATGTACCAAGAATTATTTCTAATGCATCTGGAACATTCCATTAAATTAAATTAACTGTTGATTCTGCAACATTTCTGAGTCCAGTATTGAGACAAAGTATTTATAACGGCCATAGAACAATGTGTGTGTAAATTCAACGCAAAGATCCTGCAATGCATTAAGGAACAGACATCATTAAGAAACTTCCCTCCATAATCTGAAATTACCGATATAAATAGGTTGCGCAAGAATCTCATTAGCTGAGCCAGTATTTTTAGTCCACCGAAAGGGGAGAGCCCGCTACCAGCGTCCTTGTGGTGGATTGTAATCTCTCAACACCCATCAGTTGGTGTATTACGTTATTTCACGCTTTCTTTCATAATAGATGTTCCAGTTACATAAATAGATGTTCCAAAGACTTCTCAGAAGGGTAATGAGAGGCTCGTTTTCTATCCCTCGCTCAAATCCTTCGAAAGATTTGAAATTTGAAAGCTGGCACCCTTACCTGATTACTCTATTATCGATTCGAACTCTTTTAATGCACGTCTAAAATAACATTTCTTGTTGTGATTTGCCATCTTTCATCATCATTCAAATGGGTTCACATAATTCCATGCTTTCTTTCAAGATAGATTTTCCAGCTACATAAATAGATGTTTCAAAAAGAAAAACTGTTCTCAGGAGTGAGACAAAAGTTTCGTTTTCACGAAAGCTAATTTTAAGTTTCTCAAATTTAAACAGCATAGTATGCTCAAATCCATAGAAAGATTCGAAGTATCTAGAATTCTAGTTTGAATACATTATGATAAATTGGAATTCTTCGAAAACACCTAAGATAACAATCCTTGTGGCGAATTGCTATCTTTCATCATCATTCAAATGGGTTCACATAATTCCATGCTTTCTTTCAAGATAGATGTTCCAGTTACATAAATAGATATTTCAAAAAGAAAAACTGTTCTCAGGAGTGAGGCGAGTTTCGTTTTCTCGAAAGTTAATTTTAATTTCTCAAATTTAAACAGCATGCTCAAATCCTTAGAAAAGATTTGAAATATCTAGAATTCTAGTTTGATTACTTTATGATAAATTGGAAATCTTCGAATACACCTAAGATAGCAATCCTTGTAATGGATTGCTATCTCTCATCATCAATCAAATTACGTTACTTAATTTCTTGTTTTCTTTGATGACAGATGTTCCAGTTACATAAATAGATGTTCTAAACACAAAACTCTTATTTTGTTCATCATCAATAAGATTATTTTCAGAAGCGAAATGAATGGGGATTCTTCTTAAAAGACAAACATTAAAAGTTTCTCAAACGTAATTAGCACAGAAACAGAAAATCGTCCTATCGAATTTTTATAAAATTTTAATTTTAGAAAATGGTATCCTCATTAGATTCTTTTGAATTTTACCTTTGAACTTCTAACGAACTTTAAATAATTTCATATTAGAATTCAAATTTTTATTACATTTAAAAAAATATTTAGGTATAAAGACTATTAAATTAAATTTGATTTTTATTTAGAAAACCGGTATACTCAATGTTTTGAATTCAAAATTTCTTAGTGATAGTCCTCTAAAAATAAGAATTTAAATGAGTGATAATAATAATAATAATACACTTGGTATTCGGAGCATAAATTTCAACTTTATCTCTTTAGAGAAAATTCTTTCTGTAATAAAATTTTAAGAACATTTTACATGTAATCATGTCAAGATAACGTGTAAAATGTTCTTAAAATTTCTGAAGATCTCCGCCATTTTGGCTACCACCGTATGTGAGTATGTATATTATTCATTATAGCAGTAAAAATTGTTTACTCTTTTATATTTTAATCATAAAGCATTTTATTGACATTCATATCTGAGATGGTCAATTTCTAAGCATTTTGTATAACTTATTTTAAAAAATAATCAAATATCAAAAAAAATTAATAATTTTAATATGGGTGTCAGCAAGGCCTTAGTTTTAAGATTTAAAAGAGGTTGTTTACAAATATTGCAACTATTAAGAATTCTATTAATTAATGGAATTTTCAAAAACTTAAAGTATAAGTATGGCATATCCTCCCAAGAGATTTCTCGCCAAATCTGTCGTCCTTTTTTTGATTATTGTGTTTCTGGTTTTTCTTTCGGTGTTGAAAATTTGAATTTTTGTTGCTTTTTTAAAATTTTGTTACATTTTTGAATTTTATTGTTGCACTGTTAGGTTTTTTCCCCCTTGTTTTACGTCATTTTTGTGTCGTATATACGGTTTTTCTTAAGTGGCAACAGCGTTAAAATTGCTTGGCGACGAAAAAAAGTCGCAGAGACGCCAATATATATCTGTATATCCTACTAGTTCCAAATTTAATCATCTTTGCCTATTTAGACTAACTGTATACGTTTGATACCCCCAAGTGATTTCTCGCCAAATCTAGCGTCCTTTGTTTTGATTAAAGTGTTGACAATTTCAGTTTTTGTTTTGATTATTGTGTTGAGAAACTGAGTTTTTGAAATTTTTCAGGATTTTTTGTTGCCAGATTTTATTTTTCTCGTGTTTTACATAATCTTTGCAGCGTTAGTTCTTTTCAGGGCAACATTATTTGAAGTTTTCGTTTTACTATCAAATTGAACTTTTTGCTCTACATTTGTTGTTTCGTTGTCGCCAGCGTCCAAACATCGTAAACTGTTTTCTTTTCCTATTTCCTTTTATTTATTTATAATTTATATTTTATATTTTTTATTATTTATTATATAATTTTCTTATATATTTTTTAAAATTTAGTACAATATTTTTCGTTTATATTTTCAACATCGTAAACTGCTCTTTTCTTCCAATTTTTTTCTTTATAAATTAGTATCTTTTTCTTATATATTTTTGTTAATTTATTATTATATATTTTTTCATAATATCACCGAGCATATTCGACATGTGAACTTGACATCATATCAAGCAAGTCCATTATTGTTATTTACTCATCTCTTTTACCGGTTGTTTTGAAGAGAAGGCAAACCCAACAAAAAGTTTTTATTCATTTTCCAGTAATACTTTTTTTAGATTTTTTACACTATAATCTGATTTATAAAATTTTATAAAATGCGTATTTTTTTAATTGGATAAAATTTCCGCATTAAAAAACATGCGCTGTACTTGGCGACGAAAGAAAATCACAATGGTCGCCAATGTCGGGAGGGGATGACAAACTAGTTCCAAACTAACTATAAAATGGATGTTTTGTCTTGTCTCTTTCATTTTGGTTTTTCTCTTGTTCTATTGTCAACGTGTTAATGGTTTGAATCAATGAAAAACGGCTTCTTAAACTGATGCTTTGGTCTTTATGTTACAGTGAAATCATTTTATTAACGAAATAAATTTCGACAATATTCTCAAACAGTCGATGGTGAATTTCGCCCTCTTTGCTGCCGCTCGAAGAATACGATTTGAACCTCGGGCCTGACCAGCAACCAGGCGCGTCAGCAGGTGGTGGATCGCCGAACGTCCTGTAGGAATGACAGGATAGCCTTGAATATAGAATCAGAGGCCGCGAACCAGCTCCCGTAAACCCTGGTGTTATGCGACCCGTGCCTAGGGCTATTTACCACCGCGGTAATGGTGTCTTAACGGAGCCTCTAGTTGCCTGGCAAACTTCTAGAGCTTTTTTGCCTTGCCCAGTAACTCAGGCAATGCTGGGTGGACTGTTGTATTACCTGAGCCTATTAATTAATTGTTATTTTATGGCTGAAAAAAACAGAAATAACAAACCTTTCTGCATTTGCAGGTGAAGCCTCTGAAGTAGACCTTGCTGAAAAAGACAAGGGAACTCAGAGGCAATCTAGTGAAGGGGCAGCAATGAATCCTTCACAGGAGGTGGAAGTGACTTCCAAACCATATTCTTCTGGTGAAAGTCAGGAAGCTATCGCTAGCATGACTGACTCTCTGACCAGAATCATCTGTGGATCATCAGCGAGGATTGCCCCTGAAATTCTAAGATGCTCTAGACAGAAGATACGTTTGATCGTGGGCTTCATAACTGGGCACTATTATTTCAGAAAACACCTTCATAAAATGGGACTGTTTCAGCAAGACCCTATCTGCTGGAAATGTCATACGCAAGAGGAAACGGCCAAGCATATCATTTACGAATGCGAGGCTCTTGCCCTCCCTAGATTAATTTCTTTAGGCATCATCTATACCGGAGAGTTACACCT